>ML813522.1:4330-15433 GCA_009831015.1 Picea engelmannii | reverse complement strand
CTCGAAATTATGTTGTTTCTATAGTAGTTCATGGGATAGGCTAAGTGCATGGTGTCTGTCTCCCAACTTTGTTACAAGGGTAGTGATATAAGTCTACAAGGTTGGGGTAAGTACCAACACTAAATCGATCTCGACAGTTTCTGAGTCAAAACTAATCACAACTGACGGTTCGAACCTTAGTTCCCTTCCTAAATTACTGTTGCTTATGGCATGAATGTGTTGATCTTGAGGTGAGTCATCAAATGGAAAATAAATGGCTAGTTATAGAAAAATATTGTTAAAATGGCTTGAAACTTCTTTATATATCCTCTGTTTCATAATCAGTTGTCCCCTAAGCTATTTTACAAGACTCATAATGTATGTCACAATCTATCTTTCTCTCTGTGTTGGAAGGTTGGTATCTGAACCTCTGTCTCTGATCATCCATCTCCTTTTAGTGCTCACTCCAATGGGCTTCAAGGTGGTCTTCGCGGATGGCATTGTAAATTATTCAATGATGGGGGTAGAGTGGATCTATAGGAGGGAAGTGGAAATCCGATATTTATCTTTGGATTCTGAGGTAGACCCAAGTTGGAGTAGGAATGTCAATGATGGAATGAGATTTTTTTTTTTCTTGAGCTCCCTAGTGGGGCCATCCTCTACCTCCTTCTCAGTGCACGTCTCAATTGCTGGGACATCTTGCAGTATTTCTTCCATGCGACTTCAACTTGTTTCCTGTCTTGATTCCTCTTGGTTCCTATTTTGAGTGTATCATGCTCATCCTCGGGGGTAGGTTTAAGGTGTTATGACCATTCTGTGACACCCTGCTGAATGTCTTTTTCCGTGATGAAGAACACAATTATGACCATCGTGGCTCCCCAATATTCATTGGGATAAATGTAAATGTTATGAAAATTGCATTCAAATTCAAGATATTGCTCATACATGTTGATGATGAAGCATGAGATGTGTAGTTGTGAGTCAAAAATGTGGATGAGCTAGTTGTACCATTTATGGAAAGCTTTGTTATTATGGGTCTGAATATATGGGTTCTTGTTGAAGTGTAAGGAAATAAACTAGGGGGACATGAAGGTCGAGGCACCCTCTGCATCATCCCTGTGGCCCGTAGGGGGCCTCCATAGGATCATGGATCTGGGCGTCCAAGCAATCCTCAACAAATTCATTAAGTATATATCATTCCCACACCATGTGAACCCATTCGAACCATCGTTCCATGACAATGACTACCTCGAGTGGGAATTCATATTTACATCACTTCCAAAGTAGTTTAGATTCAATAAATTGTGTGGTGAAGAGAACTCATCAATCATTGATGTCTATAATCACCATGACATGTGTCCCTCTATGCGTTGCATACTTGGCATAAATATCATCATTTTTTGCATCCTTATCTTTGAGTGCTTTTACTAGGTCGTCACCATGTATTGAAAGACCTGTAAATAGGTGCATAGTCTTTGCATCAAATGGGTATTTTTTGTCCAACCATATATATCCATCGTGCATTCAAGTCAGTAAAAATTGAACACACATTGTGACAAACGCACCTCAACCAAAATGAGGCTAACCCACCAGTGTTAGGATGTTGGATTGTCAAAGAGTTTTGGCTCACTCCTTGGTGAGTATTTTATATTGACCATCCGCACACATGACTTCCTGTGCATAGTTGGGAAAAAATAACTCAGGGAACTGGACAGGATCACGAATATTATAGTAAAAAAAATGAATTATGGGAACTGTTGGAAGCAGGCCAAAGCAGAAGGAAAGGTGATTTTGGGAAAGAAGGCATGCATGGGGAAAGCAATAGATGGAAGGGAGAAAAGAACGCGTGCCTGCATGGAAGACCAAACGATGGTAGGGTTAGGGTTTTGGTAATGTATTCTAACAGATGAAAAACCAGAAACATATAAATATAGATACTTAGGTATCATAAGGGGGTCGGACTAATATAGAGACAAGTTGTTATTATAGAGAGAATTATTGTAGCGAGTTGATATGTAATAGTTTTCTATATGACCTAATTTTGTAAGATTTTGAGCTAGAGAGGATGGAAGAGGGTAGATATTGAGGGTTAGATTGCAGGCTAAGGATCCTGGTGTGATCTAGTCCACCTCATATAGATATTACCCAACTAAGAAGAGCTGTAAAGCACGCAAGAACTACCATAATAAAAGAGCGAAGAGCCAGATATTTGTGGACGTAACCCAGGAGGGGTTGAACCACGGTAACACCTGTGTTATTTGATGATTTCATGCATATCTTTATTGTCTTCAGTAGTTATTGTTATGCTTAAAGAATGAGTTAGTATATTTATGCATAAATTGTGATAACAGTATAATGCATTGATGAGTTACAATAGCCCTCTTTATACACAGTTATCAGATATCTCACTCAATCCTAGGCTATAAACACATGAGTATTGCAACCACCCATTAAGACTATCTCGGGTGAGACTGCGCAGTGCACTCTGTGCCCTGCATTGCCTTCTGGGTTACTAGGAGGGCCGATAGTTTTAGAGGCTTTGTTGGAAACCCGAATAGACATGAACCCTGGGTCAATAAACTCGAACAAGAATAAATAAGTAACCAACAAATGGTTTTGTTTCCGTTGGTGGGAACAAGAGAGGATTGAGTAGATGCAAAGAGGCAGAGCAAAAGAATATGAAAGCAGAAAAGAAAGAAATGAGCCACTAGAAGGGGATGTTGAGACCATGGAATCCCACAAAAGCATAGATCGAAAGCTGGATAAATACAAAAGAGCTAGAGTTTTCACAAAAAGACAATATAAACCCTAGAGTAACACCCCGCAAGTATCTTGAGAAATATATGTTTACTGATTTGCATGAAGTCTTTTTCTATGAGTTTCCACATCTATTGCAGGAATGGATACTAAGGTTGAAGGATAACCATGCAACGAACCATATCTAACAGTTAGAGTGGATCCCAGTACAAATTGAGTAGCTACAATAGGTGAATAACAAATTCACCCACGCAGTAGATTTTTGGCTCGATAGTATTGTGGCAGGATTTATAACAGAGTTTGCAATAGACAGAGGGAATTCGTATAGCATAGAAGAGCAAGAATTTATACATGGACCATGAGGAAGGTACATTAGATCACTGTATACTTCTATTAAGATACTACTATACAACAAATATGTAATGAAAATGGAGTTAGACAACTAAAATTCCCTGCGTGCATGGGGAAAGGGGGGAAGCACTGGCAGAGAAAGGAGAAATGGAAGGAGGATAGGATAAGGGAAAGAAGGAGGAACCCTTGGACCCAATCATGATGGATGACGACCAAATCAAGTGGATCATGGCGATATATGGAAAGATGCGTAGAAGAGTACCCTACCAATACAAGATAAATACCAAGAAGAGAGTCGTAGCCACGAGGGAAGGCTTGGTGAGTGACGAGGAAGAGGTAGAGGATCTACAGGCTGTGGAGAAGATTGAGGAAATCCTATGTGCAACATATGTGAGGAAGATGAGAGGTCAAATAATGGGAAGAGAAGGAAACAATCCTATCCATATTAATGTCAGTGTGGAACCAATAAACCCAGGTGCAACCAATACACCAAAGCGAACACCACCGTTTAGACAACTGAAGTTTAGAAGATGTCAAACAACAGGATGTAAATCTACATAAAGACCAAAAACTGGAGGAGCCAGTTCAGGCAACACTAGTCAAGTATCTACACCGCGTGGAGGTAGTAGTTCAAAATTTATAATGGTATGACATGATCCTATCATAAGGTTACCATAATTCAAAGGAGAGGCGTCAGAGGACCCGGAAAAACATTTTTTCAGATGTGAGAAGATTTGGGAAGAAAAACAAATCACCAACGAGTATACCAAACTGAAACAACTAGCGATTACACTAAGGGATCGTACACTGGATTGGTATATGGGTTTAGCTACAAACAATCCACCAGGGACAACCAGAACAATTGCAGACATCAAGAAACTACTAATAAATGAGTTCCATAAGTCGAGTTCAAAATATCAGTACATGAATGAGATGATCGAAATTAGACAGAAACCAGGAGAATCCGTATGGGAGATTGACCAAATATTCAAGAGACTGAAGGGAAAGTTGAAATATCTCATGACCGATATGCAACATAGGCACCTATTCATCAATTCACTGCTACCACACTTAAAATATCCGCTGCGACAACATAAGTTTCAAATGCAAGTAGAGGCTCTGCAGGTAGCCCTGCAACTGGAAGAAAATCAGTACCAGAAGACAGATCCAACCATCAAAGAGCTAAAGGAGGACTTGAAGAACTTAACATTCCAACTAAACCAGAATAAGAGTAAAGACAAATGAGAAGTCGTTTGGTGTACTACATGCAGGATAGAAGGACACCACAAGAATGAATGTCCAACATTCTCATAGTATATGGAAGTAGGAATGCCAAATCCGTTACCAACAAGAGAACTATGGTGCAAAATCTGGAAGAAACTGGGTCACGATCCATATCACTGCTCAATGATGCATAAATACCAGATAGTCCCAAAGAGTTCATATTGAAATTTTTTCAAGTCAGTGGGCCACAACGACAAAGACTGTAGAACCATGGAGTTGATGAGAGAGAGTACATCAAATGCATATAGAGTGCAGGCATAAATGATGACTGGGAAATCCGCACCATAGTTTAATCAAGTTCCAGCTCCATACAACACTGCACAGTAGCAATAAAATACTGTGAAACAACCATATAATACCGCGCAACCACAATACAACACGACACAACCTTAGTACAATAACATGCAGTATAATCAGGTGCCTCAGTACAACATGTTGAGAGGAGATCGAGTAGGCTACAGAGGTGGATGACGAGCGAGAGGAGGTTTTAGATGAGGTAGAGGACCAGTGGTATGTCACAATTGTCAACATCCAGGACATTTTGCAAGGGAATGTCCACTTCCACCAGCAAATGAGTTTCAGAAGGAGGAAATTGCAACGACTTCAACTGTGCAGCAAAGCAAGGAAGCACCATAATACAATATGCCTCCATTATTGGATCATACAACTGAAATCCAATCTACAGGACAAGTAAGTACAATCAAGGGATTCTTACAATCATGTGTCAAAGTATTAAATGATCCATCATCTATGAAAATATTGCAAAACATATTAGAAAAATGTAGTATAGAGATGAAAGGAAAAATAGAGCATAAGATAGTCAATCACCTACATACAAGGAGAAGAACGAGTAGGGAGTTTAGACTAAATGCAAACATCGAAGATTTCAACATGGAAGACATCATACTGGATGTAGGATTTGAAGTTAATGTATTACCAAAGAAGACATGGAAATGCATGGGAGAGCCCACATTAGGTTACTCACATGTTCAACTGAAACTAGCAAACCAACACAGAGTTCTACCAATCGGTAGACTAAAGGGAGTAAGATTAGAACTGGATGGGGTGCACACTAAAGCGGATTTTTGAATTAATTGAAATAGTGGATGACACAACACCATACCCAACGTTGCTTGGTTTGGATTGGGCGTTTTAAAACCAGGCCATAATCAATTTAAAGACAAGAAAAATGACAATTGAGTCAGGTGAATACAAGGTCATCACGCCATTAGACCCATCAGAAGGGGAAAGGTTTGTAGAACCCACTTGCCTAGACTTGGAGGAAATCAACCAGTTGTACAGAACAACTACGTGCAATGAGGATTACTTAAACCCAATTGCAAATGAGATACTCAGATGGAGGAGCATTACTTCATGTGCAACAGACTCAGATACCAGTTTAGAGAACTGGCAACAAGGGCTACATGAAGTTTACACAATAATATGTGCACGAATAGACCGCGCAGTAAGATGGGTAGGCACAAAGATAAGAGAACCACCTAGCTTCCACAGAATAAACGATTTGGAAACATTCTTGGCACAGTATGAAGATGCAATTTTAGAGAATCAGAGACTGTTATCACTTTATATAGAACTCAAGGCCACACCTGCAATATGGTGGGGCACACACAAAGAGACAATCACAGATTGGTACCAATGTAAGCTGTTACTGTGCATAAGGTTCAACGCAGAACCGAAAAAAAAAAGCAACAGAGATACGATGGACAAGGGGAACCCGTAGAACACTTGGATAAGTGTAGAACGCTATGTAAAATGACACCCCCAGAGGAATGGCCTCATCATTTCATACACACTCTAGAGGGCATACCAGGGAACTGGTATACAGACCAGGAACTACACAAAGAAACTGCGACCTGGACAACATTGCAACATAATTTTATAGTCACCTTTTCATTCAAACATGAAAACCCAACATAGATGCAGCTTTGAAACATATAAGAGGGGTGATATTCATTAAGGAACCGAAAGTTGAACTCATAACAAAAGAGCAATAGTGGAACAAAAAGATAGTCAAGGAACTGTTGTCATGTTACCATGTGCAAGAGGAAGCATCGGATGAATACGATCTGTGTGATATTTAGATCGAAGAAGAAGAAGGTGAAAGAGAAGTGGAGGGACCACCTATAGAATCAGAAGTTATTGCTACGTCGATAAAGGTAAAGAGAGTCAACATTGGGACAATTGAGCATCCCAAAATGGCGAGCATTGGAGCCTACTGGGATGAGAAAACAATGGAAAGCATAACATAGTTATTGCACGAATACAACGACATGTTTCCCACAACATTTACAGAGATGAAGGGTATAGCAAGAGAACTAGGAGAGATGAAGATACCACTCAGAACTGAAGCGAGATCGATCAGACAACGACCATACAGATTGAAACCAGTATATAAGCAGAAAGTCAAAGCTGAGATCGACAGGATGCTCGAAGCTAGAATCATAGAGCTGGTCAAAGAATCAGAATGGATAAGCCCGATGGTAGTCCAGGACAAGAAACAAGGGATAAGGATATGCGTCTACTTGAGGAATTTGAACGATGCATGCCTACATGAACCATTCTCTACACCTTTCATGGATGAAGTGTTATAGAACATAGGTGGACATGAAGCTTACTCATTCACTAATGGATTCTCAGGCTACCATCAGATCAAGATATCACAAGAATACAGATACAAGACCACGTTTGTGAGAAAATGGGGATACTACCAGTACACATTCATGCCATTTGGAGTGAAGAATGCACCAAAAATATTTTCCAGAGAAGTCATCGTCGTGTTTAAGGAATTCATCCACCAATTTCTAGAGGTATACCTGGATGATTGGACATTCTACAGTTTGTTGAAATAGCATGTCAAAGTCTTATTGATGATGTTAGAAAGATGCAGGCAGTGCCAGATATGATTGAACATAAAGAAATGCATATTCAGAACACTGTTTGGGATACTATTGGGCCACATAGGTATGGAAACAAGGTTTACTGGTAGATCCTGCAAAGATTGCAGTAATTGTTAACTTACCACCACCAAAAAAAGTCTGTCAGCTAAGAGAGACATTGGGACACACAAGATACTATAGAAATTTTATCAAAGGGTATGCACAAATTACTGCACCAATGAAAAAGTTGTTAAGAAAGGATACAAAGTTTCAGTGGAACGACGATTTCCAACATAGTCTAGATACGATGAAAGAAAATATGGTCACCATTCCCATTCCAGTATTTCCAGACTGGGAGAAGACATTCCATGTGCATATAGATGCATAGGCCATAACACTTGGAGCTATCTTGGTGCAGCCAGAAGTGGGAGATCTGGATCACCCGATAGCATTTGCGAGCAAGAAACTATCATAATCGGAGAAGAACTATAACACTACAGAGAGAGAAGTCCTAGATATGGTCTACGCACTATAGAAGTTCAGACATTACTTATTGGGGAAGCACTTTAATATTTTCACAGATCACTCAACCCTTAAATACCTAGTCAACAAACCAGTGTTGGGGGGGAGAATCTATCGATGGTTACTACTATTTCAAGAATTTGACTTTGAAGTAATAGTCAAGCAAGGAAAATTGAATGCAGGACTTGACCACTTATCAAGGGTCACAAATGGAGAAGAACCCATGAACTTAGAGGAAAATTTTCCAGATGCACAGTTATTTTCAGTCCAGATTGCCGATGAATACTTTGTAGATATTATTCAATACTTGAGCACATGCATTGCATCGTAGGAATATAACACCAAGCAGAAGAAAAACCTGGTAGTCTAGGCTGTAGACTATCAACTGATCGTAGGACACTTATACAAAATGGGCGCAAATATAATTTTGTGAAGATATGTGTTAGAACACGAAATACCAAGAGTTTTAGCAGAAGCCCATGAGGGAATAACATGCGAGAATTATGTAGGAAAATCTATCGTGCAGAAGGTATTGTGTGTAGGACTATGGTGGCCGACCATTCATCAAGACTCAAAGGAGTACTGTCAAAGATGCGATGTTTGTCAAAGGGTAGGTAAACCCAACAGAAGGGACGATATGCCATTACAACCACAAATGACATTGTAGGTATTCAATAAGTGGGCGATAGACTTTGTGGGACCAATCAACCCACCAACAAAAAGAACAGGAGCAAGGTACATCATCACCGCGACATAATACCTAACAATATGGGCAAAAGCAACATCAATGAAGGATTGTAGAACAAAAACAACAACACACTTCCTATTCGAACAAGTAATTACTCAATTTGGGTGCCCACGAGTTTTGATGAGTGAACAAGGCATGCACTTTATAAACAACACTATTAGCGCTATGAATGAAGAGTTTGAAGTCCATCATTAGAATAGCACACCATATCACCCACAGGCAAATGGCACAGTGGAGGTATTTAACAAGATCCTTGAGAATGCACTGACAAAGATCTGTAATGTTAATCGGGATGATTGGGACCTCAAAATACCAATAGTATTGTGGGCCTACAGGACTATGTGCAAAACGTTGACAGGGCACACACCATTTAAATTGGTATATGTCCAAGAAGCAGTAGCACCATTAGAATTTCTAGTACCTAGTTTGCACGTAGCAACAATTACACACATGACATAATGAGGTGCGGTACAGGAGTGACTAAACCAATTGATGACCATGGAAGAAGATTGGATCTTAGCAGGATTCCACCAACATGTTTAGAAATAAAGGGATAAAGATTGGTATGATATACTCATCAAGAAGAAAACCTCAAGGAAGGAGATCTAGTACTGGTGTATGACAACAAATCACGTCAACACCTAGGAAATCTCAAGATGCACTGGTTAGGACTGTATGAAGTAAAAACTATCACATATGGAGGAGTTGTACAGTTGAAAGGATTATTAGGCATAGAAATCAGAGGGATGATCAACAAGAGATAACTGAAGCCGTACAAGGACAGTCGTCCACCCACCACGCAGTAAACAAAAAAAAGAAGAAAACAGGATAGTAAACGCTACCAACAGAGACACATTGTGCTGAAATAAGAAGGAGCACATGCAGGAAGACAAATTCGGTGAGCACAAGACCAATGACCAGGTCACGATGGAAACAAGTGGGAAACATAAATATGACAAATGCAGTACGAAACAACGAAGTTATGCGGAATTAAATGTCGGAAAGGACCGATGGGATGCCACATTAATCGTGGCAACTAGAGACGGAAAGGGAAAGTAATGGAAAGTACAAAATAAGTGGAGGTGCATTGAACCCATAATTAAGGTAGTGAATTAAAAAATCTTCACGCAATGCCCATACAATGCACAGACGCGGGAGCAAAGAGTCCATTTGCAAAAAGAGAATAGATATAGAGCAATAGAGGCTAAGGATCACATATCAGAGTTCACAGAGGTCACATAAACCATCCAAACTCAACAAACATTTGACACTCACCACCATGGCACCACCAAAGCAAGTAGAAGCAAGCCAGACTACCAGACAACCCAGAGTTAGAACCAGGTCACAAGTACAATTGGAAGAAGGCAAACAACAGTCACCGAAGATCATCAATGTTGACAAAATCCCATCACCAGACACAAAAATGGTGAACCCTACACTCATGGTGGAAGAAACCCAACAACCAACACCAGAGGGCTCGAATATAGATATGCCAATAGGCAAATAGGGGAAATAGAACCATGACACAAAAAACATGAAGGAGGAGCAACTAAAGAACACTAAAGAAGCTCCGAGAGTCAATGGGACGACCACAAATCCCAAAGCAGCAGTCGATCCAGATGAGTCTCAAATGACTGAGTCAGATTATGTCGAGGGGGGAACAATGGAAGATTTAACGTACTAGCAAGAATGGTTTAATGCAGTACAAGCAATGGAGGCTGGAACCTCGAGTCATCCAACACAGCTAAAAGAACAACAACTGACTTGTTTGATAAAGAAGCACAGTTTTGGAAAAAGTTAGAGGAGGACCAACAAGTCCAAAAGTGGGACAATGAAGAAGAAAGGATAAGCGCAACTATCCAAGACCTCAAGCAGAGGCAAACGACAATGGATATCATAGAACGTGTCAAAGGGGTGCAGGATATGAAGAAACTACAGGCAGAATTCACCACTACACAAACTCAAAAAAAAGAGTGTTAAGTTCAAATGGAATCGCTTCAGGAGAGGGTAGTAGAAGTCTTGGCACAAGAAGAAGAATCCAAGACACATATAGCACAGACCTAGGAAGAGTGTGTAGGATTAATTAGTGATGAAATTGCATTCCAGATAGTAGACACACTCAAGGAGAAGACCGCACATGCCCAAACACAAGCAACATAGCTCAAGGAAAATTTCCACACGATCACCAAGGAGATCAAAGAAGTGCACAAAGATTAGGTGGCTCAGGACGAACCACATGTCAATGTTTGGGGCTTGTTGGAAGAAGGCCAAAGTGGAAGGAAAGGCAATTTTAGGAAAGAATGCATGCACGAGGAAAGTGACAACTGGAAGGGAGAACAACACATGCGCATGCATGGAATACCTAATGACGATAGGGTTAGGGTTTTGGTAATGTATTGTAACGGCTAAAGAGCCAAAAATGTATAAATATAGATACTTAGGTATCATAAGGGGGTCATACTAATATAGAGACAAGTCGTTATTATAGAGAGAATTATTGTAGCGAGTCGATATGTAATAGTTTGTTGTATGACCTACTTTTGTAAGTTGTTGAGCTAGAGAGGA
>ML813521.1:244736-258646 GCA_009831015.1 Picea engelmannii | reverse complement strand
TAAAATTGATACTATGATCACAGTCACAATATCTGGAACAACAAATCATGAACGATATCTATAGCATGAGTATCATGAAACATAACATGTTATTGAGTCTAAATCTACACAACATATTAATATCCCAAGATTAAATTAAAAAAAACACCAATGAACAACATTCACAAGGGACTAAAGCTTAAATGTTGCATGTTGTTCCATTAAGTCCTGTAAGTCATTTGTCCATAATTGGTTCTAGGCCAAGATCCCTTTCATTTACAAAATACAGAGTATTTAAAGAGTTTTTGAAATCTCCTCTTTCTATCTCTTAGGAGAGGATCAGATCCCATGAGATCAAAATATTACAAAAAAAGGAGGGCTTACAACTACTCATAACTAAATTGTTTCTTTTCAACAATTAATAAAAGTTTTTCTTATTTACAAAATAAATAGGAAAGAGATACCAATAATCTGAATCGAGCATGTTCCTCCTCAAGAAATCAACATCAATATCTACCATATCCTGAACATGAAATAGGAATAAGTCTGATAATTTATCAACAACTAATTACTAATTTTTTTTAAAAAGATTTTGTAGCCATTCTTATATTGGCAAAGAAATCCAATTTTTAAACCGATTTGATTAAAAAGATAACATCCGGGTAATAAGAAGGAAACATTGTTTTACCATTTCAACCAATGACTAAACATGGATCAGGATAGCTCGGAATTGGCATTAACACTGTCTGCATTTTTTATCACAACGTTCCCTGTCTTCTTAAGACATTTAGCTTGTCTCTCTTCATTTTCTTTGAGGTCACGATTTTCTTTTGTAAATAATTCCTTGTGAGATTTGAGTGATTTAATCCGAGCTTGGAAGATAGGGATGTCAATATAGTATGTTTCAATTCAATGTAGGAAAACCTCACATTGCACGGGAGAGACGATATGTTGATGGAGCGTAGAGTCAAGACTAGCTGTATCAATACTACCTATTATGTGCCCTTGAACAATCCTAATACTTGTGAACTCACCTTCATCCTTGAGACACGGTGGAAGATTATTAGCAAATTCTTATGGTTGAACAGGATGACAATCTGGATATTCTAAAGTAAGAAAGTCTTCAATTTCTGAATTTGAGACCTCATTGACCTTGATTGGGCCGATTGAGCTCAAATGTGGTTTGAATCTATTTCTCAACTTTCTCAAAAATAGATGACCAACTCTTTTATTTCAGAACCCTAACGCTGCGTTCTTTTATTTTGACTATTTGTGAGATTCATCGACACAGGGTTTCATTGTGGTGTTATGGATGGTATCCAATTTAGGCACAGGAGGTTCATTCAGCTCAAAACTAATAGCATGTTGCTCATGTGGGGATTGACTGAGCATTTCCTTGTCCAGAGGGTTTGTATTAGGCTCAATATTCGGAATGTCGAATTTGTTTTTTACCAATGGTCCACCTAAATTAAGGCCATCTATAGGAATGGTAGAAACAAAACCATTTCTTGCTAAAAATCCATCCCAATAATCACCTATGGTTGTCAAGTGGTGAGTTAACAGAATTTTGACCAAGTCATGGTGAAAAAGACTAGAGTCGAGGCTCTGTCTTTTATACCTTTTAGAAATCTTGTACAGGCTTCTCAGCAAATATAAAGGCACATTTAAATGAAAACCTATGAAGTGCATAAGCAATCGTATATGATAAAGAAAAAATAGACCATAACGACCCTCACAGGTCACAAACTGTTTAAGGATCAACAGGAGACCATGCCATCTAACTTTAAGCAAATAAATAGGGATACCTTTTTCACAACAATTGATTTTCCTGGAGGTCATGAAGAGGCTCCATGGAACTTATTCTATTTTTGAGTTCTTGAACCACTTCTAACTGGTGGATGGAGGTCGTGTGGATTTACTCATAAACTCCTCAGTCACCTCCAACTGGATATCTCCAAATTTCTCCCTATACCCATCAAATGTTTTTGAAAATTCCTTTGCCACGCAAAGGTTATACCCTTCGAACCTTTTGATGAAGGCATCCCAGCCCTGACCTTTCAAATCCTTCACTGCATCATCATGGGATAACAATTCTTGAGATCCATTTGGACCTATTCAGACAACAGGAGCCATTAAAAATATGACTGGAATGTAATAGGGGAAACTCAAGATAGCTCTGGGTTTAGATGGCAAAAGTAAAAGGAAAAAATCTGAGCAGATAAAATGGAAACAAACCAAGCGAAACCCCTGCGTAATCATAGTCTAAACATTGAGGGTTTGGTTATTGAGGCTTGAGCACTCTTGGTAATTAAAACCTCGTGTACAGGGCATGACAAAAGCCCTCAACCCATAATGAAAGGCTTATTAATTCACTATGCCAGCAAAAAGGATTACATATAGGGTATAATACTTGTGCATTATGACTAGCACGACTATAGTTGATTTGCAAAAAGTTTAAATATACAAAAATGTTCATAATTCAAATGCGAATCAACTAAGTGTATATAAATCACATCAACATTCAAAACACCCCAAAGGTAAGTCATTCAAGTATTAGACATAGAGTAGATACAAGCACAATGACCCTTTAAAAGAATGCCTTGAATAGGAGTATAACATAAAACTAAGTTTTCAAGTTTGATTCATGCTTTCAGTCATGAATCAAACATGAAAAAAAAATGAAAATGCAAATTTTAAAGAATTAATGAACATATTTTGTAATCCAGTAATCATCTCCAAATGATAATATTTACAAGATGAGGTGAAGGCAGCTACAGAAAGTGTTGTTTGTCATTCAAATAGAGAAATTATGTAGCGCTACCAACAATGGTGACTTACTGGGTGAAATAGTTATCTTTGCATCACCAGAGAATTCATGTTAGGACAGATCATAATGGTTGAGAATTAAAGAACAATCGATAGTAAGTCAAGCATCTTAATCAAAATAAAAAACATCAGACAGTCTAGTGTCAGATTTCTTTTTGTCCAAATGCAATCTGGTGACAAGTTTTAATTACGAGAGAGATGATATTTAAGCCAATGACTCCTATACTGTTGACTTGGCCACTATTGCCAGCAGGCATCCATAACCTCGACAGGGATGTCATTTAACCCACTCCAACACACCTACCCTGTCCAAGCATTCTCAATTCAATATGAAGGGCATTTTACAATTAATATCAAAATTTATACTTGATAATTTTCTTGAACCTGACATTGCTTCGGTACGAGTAGGCCTGTTCAGTACCCTGGCGAAGTTGTCTTGGCATCATGCATGCATTTACCCATCGCCTGTAGACCTATTAAGTATCTCGATGGGTTTATAGGCACTTCCCACAGATCTCTAGAAGTTATTTACAGGTTGACATAAATTTTATTATCTTCAAGAGAGAGGGGTGATGCTGGAAATTTCAGATTCTGAAACACTTGATATTTTCCAACTTAATTTTTCACTTGATGACCTTCATCGTGATCTTAAATTGGTTTTCTAATAAGAATAGATTTTCAAGGACAAGAAGGCATATTTGTGTTGTTTTGTTTTAAAAACAGGGACAATGTAAAGAGCTTTAATGATGATTGTATCTTCTCATGATTATAAAATGAAACTGGGGAGACTATTCTGAACAAAAAGTTTGTTTTGCTAGTCTAAGGTTCATCCATTTACAACACTGATACATGGAAATGACCTTGACTGTTTATTTATGATGAGACATTCTGGTTTCCTTTCATGAACTAAATGGTGACCCAGACATAAATTTATTCAGAAAACAAAACAAAAACAAGCAAAATGAAAAGAACCAAAATCCAAAAACAGAAAAGAAATTTAAAACAAAAACAAAGATATGTACAAAGAGGTGGATCTGGTATTATCAGGTGAAGTATCTTTTGAAATCTTGGCCATTCATTGGGAAAGTGTCTGGCTATCCCTCTAAATTGTCCAGGCAGAAAGAGATGGGACCTAGTTTTTCAGACATTACAAATGGTCCCAACCACAGGTTCTGGAACTTGGTGTGTTCCCTTTTCCCTCGTGGGGTTTATCCCATTTGAGAACAAAGTCTCCTACCTTGAAGTTTATGTCTGAAGAGGGGTTTGAATCAAACTATCTTTTCACAATCTGTTGATGCTGATCCAACTTCTTCTTCGCTTGTGCTCTCACTTCCTCCAATTTTAACAAGGCATTAATTCGGCTTTCCAGAGGAGGACAATCCTCTTCTTGGACTTTCTGCAATAATTGCAGAGATGGAAGTAAAACATGAGGAGGCAGGATTGCTTCTCTACCATAGACAAGGAAGAAATGGGAGTTACCAATAGAGGTTTTTGGTGTCACTCTGTCATCCCAGAGTGCGTTAAATAGTGCATTGTGCCAGTTCTTTTGATTCTTAGAGATTGTCCTCTTCATAATATTGATCAAATTTTTGTTTGTTGATTCTGTGAGGCCATTTCCTTGAGGGTAGTAGCTCGCATAATATTTCAATTTAATCCCTTTTTCTAAAGAGAATACATTCATATCCAGGGATGAGAAATAAGATGCATTATCAAACACTAAACATTCAGGAATGCTGAATCTAGTAATAATATTCGAATTAAGGAAATATACTACCTGATTCATGTTTACCACTTTTAAAGGTGTAGCTTTAGACCATCTGGTAAAATAATCTGTTGCTGTAATGATATATTTGTGCTATTGTGATGAAGAAGGGTTAATCGGTCTTATGATGTCAAGACCACATTTCTGAAAAGGTGAATCTATAGTAATAGGCTGCAAAGGGAATGATGCCTTTTTTACTCGTCCAATAACCTTTTGGCAGATTATGCATTTACGACACAATGCATGAGTGTCTTTAAATAACATGTGCCAATAGTACTCGGCTCTCAAAACTTTGTGAGCAATGGTGTCTCCACCGAAGTGTCCACCAAATTCACTTGCATGAAGTTCAGATCGTACTTTCTCTAATCCACCCTTTTCCAAACAGTGCATGAGAACACCGTCAAAAGTTTTTCGAAACAATACATCATTTATTAATTGGAAAGATGCATATTTTAGTCTTAGTGCTCTTCTGCTTTTAGGATCAATATAGAGAGGAGAATATCCACGTGTTAAATAAAATTTGATATCATCATACCAAGAATTAGTACCAACTTGTGAACAGTTGATTTGTTTTCCATCGTGTTGATTTACAGTTAGAGAGTTAATTTGACTTTCATGTTCTTTAATTGAATCAATGACTAGTTTACACATGCCTTGACCTCTAATAATTTGTGAAGGGGTTATTTCGAGGTCATATTATTGTAACGACGTCATCCAGTTTTCTCATTTTTCACCCAATTCCTTTTGTACTAACAATTTTCTCACAGCGGGGTAAGGGACAATGACTTTAGTTCTGGATTTCAGCAGATATGACTGGAAGTATTTCACTGCTTTAAAAACAGCATACACTTGTTGATATACAACTGGGTAATTTAGATTTTATCCTTTGAAGGATGAGCTCATGAAGGCAATGGGTATTTCATTTCTTTCAACATTTTTTTGTGTCAACACAACAACATAAGATCGATTAGAGGTAAAAGTGTAAAGAGTGAAATCTTGGGAAAAATCGGGGCTCATCAAGGAAGGAGCTTCTACTATTGCTTTTCTAATAGAATAAAAAGATTGACTTTCTTGGGGTCCCCAATGATACTGAATATCCTTTTTAATTAAATTTTGTAAAGGCCTTACCATTTCTGAGAAACTTGGGACAAATCTTCTGACGAAGTTAATTTTTCCTAAAAAGGATTGCATGGATTTATTGGAAGAGGGAGGAGAGAGTTTAGCAATAGCTTGGGTTTTTTTCGGCTCAATAATCATTCCATATTTGGATACTATGAACCCAAGTAATTTTCATTGTTCTACCACAAAGACCAATTCTTAGGGTTGAGAGATATGCTATACTTGTGGCATCGTAGTAAGAACAATCTTCATCGGTAGTGAGCAAAGTCTTCATATTGGTCATGGTGGCTCTGGATTTATTCCAAGAAGAAGGTTTTAGGGAAGAAACCTTCTTCTTTTTTAGGGGATCGGTCTCATCTTGAGGAAATGTTACTTTTCCTTGTTTCGGTTTAGCAACTTTGACATTTATCTCTTCTACTTCATCATCAACCCCTCAGTCAGGTGATACTGAAGCGGTCTTGCCTCAGGCACTGCTTAAGTCTTGAACCTCTTCAGTTTTCTTCCTTCTATTGTGTCCCAGTGTATCATATTATTTGTTTGTGGTATCTAGTTTTCCAGGGTCATACATCTCTGTAGGGTCTATGGGAATAAGGAGGTCTGTCAACCAGTCCTTAGTGATCTCCTCAAGGTCCTCTTTCGTGAGCTTGTAGTATGATTGAATCTCTTCCTTGTGCTCATTTTCTCACACTATAATGTAGATGAAGTTTCAATATGCATGGAACTTCATCAGGGTTCGGAACCTCTATAGGGTGTTTAAAGTGATGCGAGGTTCATATTCGATGGCTCTCTTTAGCTGGAGGTAATATGTGTGAAAAACAACGTTCGACTTCCATTGTTTTTTCATATCGCTCGAGTACCATAGCGTGGTGAAATTCACAGCAAGTGGCTCTAATGGCGCAATTTCTGGGAAGGTTGCACCTTCTGGTATTTCCCAAGCAACAAATGCGATGAGGATTAGAAGCCAGCTAAAATGGAATTCATAGCCCTAATCCTGTGCTTTGCGGCAGTCCAGTTCAAGCTGATTAACTCGGTACTTCACCCAGTTCATATGTAGACCTTCCACACACTTCCCTGCAAGGTCAACAGTGAATCATGTGACCTACGTGGGTCGGTTCTTTCATACTAGCTTCCCAACAATTAACTGACATGCTAGGCATACTACACCATTCTAGATGGAAGCTACCTTGTAGCCTCGCGTCCCCTTCTCAACATCGTTGTATGTATCCTTGATCTTCTGTTCTAGTGCGTGATCTATGGCCTTTCCCATATAGAAGTCCTGCAGTTTAGGTCCTTGCATACTCAATCCTGTGATCCTATGGATCAGTGTCGGATCAACTGTGATATGATGGTCGATCCATAAGTAGCTACCATGGTAACATGAAAGTAGGAGCTTGACACAGGTGTTAACTTCCTGGTGCCTTTTGAAGAGTGTTATTTTCATTGCATTCATTACGGTGGATGCACGAGGTTCATCTTCCATGGCTAGGGGATTATCTTCGAATTCTTCCCCTTCATCTTGGTCAAGTATTTGTATGGGGCGAGCATTCTATGGTTCTTGTGATCTCCGACGTTAAAGTCGCTAAACTTCAACACTGCAATCTTGTCTTGTTGTGCTCTTACTGCGTGTATCCCCTTTGGGAGGTATGTAGTAACCATGGTGTACTGAAAATATCTTGGCACACTATATTGACTCACCGTGCCAGTCAGAGGCGCGATGTAATCGAGCAATATGGTTGGGATCATCTTCGCATTTTCTAGGTCATCTTTGTGCTTGGTTCTCTTTTTTGTGATGACTCAGGATGGTTCGGATCCATGAGTGGTCAACAAAGAGGCTTACACTCCTCTCGTTAACGATGCTTGTACACCCACAAAAATTACTCTTTCAGTCATGAGGTCAATGAGAACTTCTTCGATGATTTTCTTTGTGGCACTAAGCTTGATCGACATATACGCTTAGATCGGATGGATGAATGAGTGTGCAAAACAATAGAACTAGTGTCAATCTTACTAATCATATCATGGTAGCAATGATTTCTCTTTGATACAATTTACAAAAGTGTTCTCGGTGCAATAGTCGATCGAATAAGTAGACAATAACGTAACAGATATTTCCAATGGACAAGAGACCTTCATTAGTTTAGTTCTTTCTATTACGATGTGGTCCCAATGGTCTAGTGGTGATATTTCTGACCATAAATGCCTTTCTACCCATTCGGGGTATCGGTCTAACGGTTATACTATTCCTAATGACTATATTTCTTCTCCATGGTGAAGTGCCATGTGACGTTGTTCTGATATACCGACGAAGTTCCTGTTTTGTAAATTTTCCCTTTGCGAAGTTCCCTCTGGAACCTTTTGTAACTTTTTGATCTTTGCTCTCTTCTTGCTGAGCTTTCAAGCCTTCTTTCCGATGATCTTCATCTCATTATTCCTCTTTTCATTCTGATTTTTGTCTTCTTTTGGCATAGTAACTTCATGTTGTTGAGATTCTTTCCTAAGATCCAAGGGTAAGACTTCTTCTCTATATGGGATAGGTACTCAAGTCTTTTGAAAATATTCTTGTGTTCTTGCAACTTCGACATCCACTTCTCTGGTCCTAAGTAGCTTCGCTCTGTTCTCCTGTTCTTCAATCAACTGCAGGATCCTCCTAGTCATGAAATATTTTAATTCTTTCTTCTTCTGCTCTAATATTTCTTATTCTTTCCTTCTAGTCTAGTCCTTATCGATCCAAGGTTTTCCTAGTAACATAGTAAATGGAGCGTTGTTCTCAATAAATTTAAAAACCTGAAAATCTTCTTTTGTCGAAGTTCCATGAGAACTCACAGATATCTGGGTAAGTCTTCCACATAGGTTATTAGTTTTCCTCTGAATAATCATATTCATCCCAATGAAGGAATCATAGAAGGCTCCCCTAAAAGTTCCCAAGGTTTTTCTGTCATGATATTCACCGGTGTTTCCTCATCCATAACATAGTCAATGTCGAAGTCTCCAATTCTTTCTTTAATGCACTCTTTTTTTTTAAATATCTTTGATAAGCTGATATGTCGGTGGTCATTCAGGGTTTCTTTCATCTATAGAAATACTTTTTTTTATTCTTTCTAGGGTTCTGCCATAATCTCAGTTTTTGGATCCACCTTAGGGTTTTCTTGGTTCATATTCATTCTTTCAACCTTAGAAATCATTCTAGGGAAATCCAACACTTCATGGTCCATAACTCTACAACAAAGACAATGAGATATTCTACCAGGTAATTCCTTAGCCAGATGTCCTGGTATTATGCAACTGTAACAAAGGGTTAATCCTCATTTTCTTTTAAATGATCCTCAACCTTTCCTATACTATTCACTAGGATCATAGTAGCTAACCTGGAAAAAAATATTTCTAGGATCCTGCATCCATTTGTTAGTCCAAACATTCTCTATATGGATAGGTATAACATATATTTCACTATTCTTGTCAGATATACTCATATCAATTCTTCATTCATTTATTAGTGCCCTAGTTTTAAATCTAGGACAAATCTTATCAAACATATCTAGATCCATACTTTAGAAACAAAAATTTCCACTAATCTTATCTTCAACAAAGCACAAATCTTCCAGATCTAAAAATTTTCACTATTCTTATGTCTATCAGAGCACAAAGTGTTCAGATCTTACCTCTTTAAGAAAAAATTCTCACTTTTACCTTTCTCAAAGCACAAAGAGTTCATATCTTACCTCTTTTCTTTAGATCGGACTTCTTTTCTTAGCACCGAGCTTCACAGATTAAGTAGAATACTGCACACTACAGAGACATATGTACACATAGAGATTTCACAATTTCAGGTTAGATATTCACACAAAGATTCTTTTTCCTCAGTTCCCAGCAATCACAGTTTTAGTCCCGACAACAGAACCATTTGTTGGCACAGGGGCAGGCCCAGGGTTCAACACTACAACAATGCACCAACAAAACCCTAACTACCGACCCTTTCGGCAACACCTGCGAAGCATATGAAATCTCACCTGAGGTAGAGGTAGGGGTGGTTGCAGGACTCCAGTGTCTGTAACCTTAGTTGGGACATAGATCTGTAACTGTAACACCTTACCAAGGAACTTAGCAGTTATAGTTCATCAATACCCAGTCTTAGTTTACAACGTAGTTAAACCCTAATTACAAAACATTGTAGTATTCAACCAGATATACTATATTCAAGCACTAAGAACATCCACATAGGCCAGATCTAGTATTCATCCATACTATTAAGCACATAGAAGTAACATATCTATCTACCATTCATCTATATCAAAGAACTAAGCAAGTTTAACATATAAACACATTAATAGATCGCACAAAGAAGAGCAACAAATCATGTACATGGTTCACCCCCACCCTGGGGCTACATCCACCAACCCTTCGTCTTCTTTATTAGATTCATCAATCAGTTACATGCACAGAGCCACAAAAACCCTACTCTCCAGAGGACAGGAGATATGCACACCTTGCTAGCTCCTCCTTCCCTAGGCTAGGTTACAAAACTAAGCCTCTTCTCAATCTCTTACAATCGCTTGCACTAAGCTCTACAATCCTCATACAGTATGCACAAAATAAATATCTACTCAACACTTAGCATTTTTGATCACATAGATCGAACTTCAACACTTAGAACACTTAACTTAGCACCTTCAATCACATGGATCGAACTTGCAGGTACCAAATTACTTCGACTAGCTACTTATTTATACATTACAAAATAGGTCTACACATGGGTAAACCCATGGGCCGACATCCCCATATCCATTACATAATCCTGAATCCCAAAAAGGGCCCTAAAAGGGGTTGAGATCTCGCGATATCCTCTTCGTCTTACGCTCCACCTTCTACAACCTATCAAAGTCCCAAAAATAGGTCAAACCTGACCAAGGATCCTCAAAACTTGGTCAAGGGCCAACAAGACTATTTTGTAGTGAATGATGAATTCGGCCAAGTAAAATTGGCATTTTATGTTGTACTCATCATTGTGGGCCTACCGAATGTCTGTAAAGACTTTAACCGGTTTTTCACCTTTTCAACTCATTTACGGGCTGGAAGCAGTCTTGCCAATAGAGTGATAGATCCCATCTCTAAAGTTGGCAGTACAATTATTGCCAGACACTTCACTGCTTGAGGAATTCTTATTATATCTCGAGCATCTCGATGAGAAACATTATGAAACAGCCTTTGCTAATGAGGCTCACAAGAAAAAAGTCAAGTGTTAGTATGATCGATCCGTTCATCCTCAGATTTTCTCCGAAGGTGACCTTGTCTTGGTCTATGACCAAGATAAGGATCCCCTAGGGGAAGGCAAGTTCAAACCTATGTGGGTCAGACCTTTCATCCTGAAGGAGGTGCTAAATAAGGGCGTTGATCGTCTGGTTGACTTCGAAGAGAAATCTTTGCTAGAGCCTAGAAATGGGCTCTACCTCAGGAAGTATTACTCGTAGGTGGGTCACCTTGGGTGACCACTTATACATATGTATAGTTCTTATATAGTTTAGTTTTTGTCTTTTTGTTTTATGGACGTGTTGTTTTTGATGTCATATTTTTCTCTATGGAATATGTCAAGTGAATCAGAGGTGTTCATTGGATTTGTGGATGGTGCTAGATGACACACTCAAAGGCTTTCTTCCATAGCTTGGGTGATCTTCACACCTCAAGGCCAATTGCTATCTTCTGGAGGTATATGTTTAGGTGATGCTACAAACAATGTTGTCGAGTATAACACAGTAATAGAGTTGCTTCGTGATGCTTTGTCGCATGGTATCTCTCACCTCTGGGTCTACTTAGATGCACAACTAGTTGTGTCCCAGTTGAATGGGGTTTACCACGTTTATGATCCTACTCTACACCGACTATTCCTTAGCGTACTTCTCTTAGAATGATGCTTTGATTACATTACGTATATCCATGTTCCTAGGAGATTGAATCAAATCACAGATACTCTAGGTAATCAAGTATTAGATTGGCATATTTCACACACATAAAATAATCACACACATACACATGTACATACATTGTAAAAATGTAATCCATAAGACATAAAAATATGTAAATATGCATCTAGGTATATCAAAAGTCTCAGAGTGCATAGGTGGGCACAAGCGCCTCAAAAAATAATATGTCTGGTATACATCGTGGGGCTTATGCCCTAAAAAATATACAAAAAGTTCCCTTGGAAAGTAAATGGTCCACCCTAAGCTAAGCACAGGGCCTGTTGGCCCTGCCATAGTGAACAATGACATTTTCCAAATGCTATAAAAGATGGACCCAGATCCGTGGCACCCCAACCACATGAGGCTAGATAGTTGGTGGGAGATCCTCGATCTCAGCCATGGGCATTGTACGAGTGACCACGGTGAGGTTCCACTCCACCTGTCTCAACATTCTCTCAGCCTCTCCAGTTGGAGGTACCCCTATTATTTCTTCTGGTCCGATGGTTAGTGTTGGTATTGCCTTTGGTCGAGGATGTTGCCTACTCCTTGTAAAATCTGCTAGATGCACTGGTCCCACATTTGTACATAACAGATACATAGTTGTCAAATACTCTGGTACACATAAATATATATATATATATAAAGAAATTAAAAATTAAATATTTTTTAAAAACAAACGTACCCATCTCTCCTCGCTCAGCTCCGAGAGGTACGGGCATGTCTAGATCCCTGAAAAACTTGATCCCGATGTAGGGGTAGTCCTCTATCGTTGGAAACTGTCGTGCCCACCAGTCAAAAAAGATATCATCAAAGGCCTCTATGGTCCTTTCACCCTCCTTTTGCAGCATCAATACTTCCCATATACACACTACTGGGGCAGAGGCCACATGCCCCCGCATTGTCTCTCGAGGACTGAGACTAGGTACCCTCTAAAAAAAGAACGAGCACATAATGGTCCCGAACCCAAATTTTTTGTTTTTCCACCCACGAAACTCGGTGAGTTGTCTCTTCATGCAGTCTAGCATGGTTGTACTCCAGTTGAATATTCATGCATTCAAGCACTACACTGCACAATGCATATGCGCCCGAGAGGTCGGATGTAAAGTCGTGGATCTAATGATTTGCCCAATGAGTAAAACTATCACTTTCAGTGATAGGTTGGTGATATTCCTGATTGGCACCTAAGAACCTACTTTCTCAGTGCCTGTAGTATACCTAGGGAGGTAATATGGGGTACCTAGGGAGGTACCCAATGGGAATGTAGTTATATTTTATTAGTGGAAGTTAATTAATATATGGGAATGTGGTCATTCAATGTATGGTGGACTAGGTCCACTATATTAATAAAGACCCACTATGGTAGCTGGATGTAATAAATGTGAGAAGGCTCTCTAGAATATTCCTAGGAGATAGGGAGAGCTATATAAAGAAGTGTAGGAAATGTAATGAAACATACTGAAGAATATTGTGATTGTACAAGCAAAGATTGCTTGAGGAGTTTTATCCTTCCATAAGGAATTAATATATGGTGTTACCCTACCTCAAGGGTTTTCTCTATTTCTTGTGTTCATGTTATGGTGAATGGTTTATGTTTTATTCTTGGTATTATTGAAGTATATTTGTATATCTAGTATAGGTACTTAACAATTGGTATCAGAGCACTTTCCTTGGCCAAAGAAGGGAAGATTTGTTTTCTCTTTTTGCAGATTTTTTTTTAGGGAAGAAAAAGAGGGCGGCGCACTTCAGGTTCATATATAAAGTTTTATGAGAATAATTTGGATAAACAAATTGTATATTTGAATTCCTCTCGGAAAAATACCCAATTTCAAAAAACAAATCAGCTGAAACAGAGTTTGGGAAGTAAAGTTATGAGCATTTTAAATTCAACAGTTTTTCAGGGTTTTTCCGGAAAAAACCGAGATTTTCTGTCATAACTTATTGTTCTATTTTTTGGGGGTTTTCATAGCAAGATGTATTTTACAGGGAAAAGTGATGGCCCTAGTATTGATTCATTCATTAAATAAATAAAATCAGCATGGGAAGATACTTGGCCCCATTGGATAGATCTCAAATTGCAAGGTGATGCTGCCATTTGGTGGAAATCGCTTGATTAGAAGGAGATGATGAGACTTTCCAATGTAGAATTTGAAAAAATATTGTTAGACAAGTGGTCTCATGGAGAAAATAAGGATAAAGAGAGAACCAAGAGTTTATTTTCATGTGAAAAATCTATATTATAGGTTCATGGTTGTATTCATAAAGAAAATATC
>ML813521.1:210146-244636 GCA_009831015.1 Picea engelmannii | reverse complement strand
AAGTCCGATCTAAAGAAAAGAGGTAAGATATGAACTCTTTGTGCTTTGAGAAAGGTAAAAGTGAGAATTTTTTCTTAAAGAGGTAAGATCTGAACACTTTGTGCTCTGATAGACATAAGAATAGTGAAAATTTTTAGATCTGGAAGATTTGTGCTTTGTTGAAGATAAGATTAGTGGAAATTTTTGTTTCTAAAGTATGGATCTAGATATGTTTGATAAGATTTGTCCTAGATTTAAAACTAGGGCACTAATAAATGAATGAAGAATTGATATGAGTATATCTGACAAGAATAGTGAAATATATGTTATACCTATCCATATAGAGAATGTTTGGACTAACAAATGGATGCAGGATCCTAGAAATATTTTTTTCCAGGTTAGCTACTATGATCCTAGTGAATAGTATAGGAAAGGTTGAGGATCATTTAAAAGAAAATGAGGATTAACCCTTTGTTACAGTTGCATAATACCAGGACATCTGGCTAAGGAATTACCTGGTAGAATATCTCATTGTCTTTGTTGTAGAGTTATGGACCATGAAGTGTTGGATTTCCCTAGAATGATTTCTAAGGTTGAAAGAATGAATATGAACCAAGAAAACCCTAAGGTGGATCCAAAAACTGAGATTATGGCAGAACCCTAGAAAGAATAAAAAAAAGTATTTCTATAGATGAAAGAAACCCTGAATGACCACCGACATATCAGCTTATCAAAGATATTTAAAAAAAAAGAGTGCATTAAAGAAAGAATTGGAGACTTCGACATTGACTATGTTATGGATGAGGAAACACCGGTGAATATCATGACAGAAAAACCTTGGGAACTTTTAGGGGAGCCTTCTATGATTCCTTCATTGGGATGAATATGATTATTCAGAGGAAAACTAATAACCTATGTGGAAGACTTACCCAGATATCTGTGAGTTCTCATGGAACTTCGACAAAAGAAGATTTTCAGGTTTTTAAATTTATTGAGAACAACGCTCCATTTACTATGTTACTAGGAAAACCTTGGATCGATAAGGACTAGACTAGAAGGAAAGAATAAGAAATATTAGAGCAGAAGAAGAAAGAATTAAAATATTTCATGACTAGGAGGATCCTGCAGTTGATTGAAGAACAGGAGAACAGAGCGAAGCTACTTAGGACCAGAGAAGTGGATGTCGAAGTTGCAAGAACACAAGAATATTTTCAAAAGACTTGAGTACCTATCCCATATAGAGAAGAAGTCTTACCCTTGGATCTTAGGAAAGAATCTCAACAACATGAAGTTACTATGCCAAAAGAAGACAAAAATCAGAATGAAAAGAGGAATAATGAGATGAAGATCATCGGAAAGAAGGCTTGAAAGCTCAGCAAGAAGAGAGCAAAGATCAAAAAGTTACAAAAGGTTCCAGAGGGAACTTCGCAAAGGGAAAATTTACAAAACAGGAACTTCGTCGGTATATCAGAACAACGTCACATGGCACTTCACCATGGAGAAGAAATATAGTCATTAGGAATAGTATAACCGTTAGACCGATACCCCGAATGGGTAGAAAGGCATTTATGGTCAGAAATATCACCACTAGACCATTGGGACCACATCGTAATAGAAAGAACTAAACTAATGAAGGTCTCTTGTCCATTGGAAATATCTGTTACGTTATTGTCTACTTATTCGATCGACTATTGCACCGAGAACACTTTTGTAAATTGTATCAAAGAGAAATCATTGCTACCATGATATGATTAGTAAGATTGACACTAGTTCTATTGTTTTGCACACTCATTCATCCATCCGATCTAAGCGTATATGTCGATCAAGCTTAGTGCCACAAAGAAAATCATCGAAGAAGTTCTCATTGACCTCATGACTGAAAGAGTAATTTTTGTGGGTGTACAAGCATCGTTAACGAGAGGAGTGTAAGCCTCTTTGTTGACCACTCATGGATCCGAACCATCCTGAGTCATCACAAAAAAGAGAACCAAGCACAAAGATGACCTAGAAAATGCGAAGATGATCCCAACCATATTGCTCGATTACATCGCGCCTCTGACTGGCACGGTGAGTCAATATAGTGTGCCAAGATATTTTCAGTACACCATGGTTACTACATACCTCCCAAAGGGGATACACGCAGTAAGAGCACAACAAGACAAGATTGCAGTGTTGAAGTTTAGCGACTTTAACGTCGGAGATCACAAGAACCATAGAATGCTCGCCCCATACAAATACTTGACCAAGATGAAGGGGAAGAATTCGAAGATAATCCCCTAGCCATGGAAGATGAACCTCGTGCATCCACCGTAATGAATGCAATGAAAATAACACTCTTCAAAAGGCACCAGGAAGTTAACACCTGTGTCAAGCTCCTACTTTCATGTTACCATGGTAGCTACTTATGGATCGACCATCATATCACAGTTGATCCGACACTGATCCATAGGATCACAGGATTGAGTATGCAAGGACCTAAACTGCAGGACTTCTATATGGGAAAGGCCATAGATCACGCACTAGAACAGAAGATCAAGGATACATACAACGATGTTGAGAAGGGGACGCGAGGCTACAAGGTAGCTTCCATCTAGAATGGTGTAGTATGCCTAGCATGTCAGTTAATTGTTGGGAAGCTAGTATGAAAGAACCGACCCACGTAGGTCACATGATTCACTGTTGACCTTGCAGGGAAGTGTGTGGAAGGTCTACATATGAACTGGGTGAAGTACCGAGTTAATCAGCTTGAACTGGACTGCCGCAAAGCACAGGATTAGGGCTATGAATTCCATTTTAGCTGGCTTCTAATCCTCATCGCATTTGTTGCTTGGGAAATACCAGAAGGTGCAACCTTCCCAGAAATTGCGCCATTAGAGCCACTTGCTGTGAATTTCACCACGCTATGGTACTCGAGCGATATGAAAAAACAATGGAAGTCGAACGTTGTTTTTCACACATATTACCTCCAGCTAAAGAGAGCCATCGAATATGAACCTCGCATCACTTTAAACACCCTATAGAGGTTCCGAACCCTGATGAAGTTCCATGCATATTGAAACTTCATCTACATTATAGTGTGAGAAAATGAGCACAAGGAAGAGATTCAATCATACTACAAGCTCACGAAAGAGGACCTTGAGGAGATCACTAAGGACTGGTTGACAGACCTCCTTATTCCCATAGACCCTACAGAGATGTATGACCCTGGAAAACTAGATACCACAAACAAATAATATGATACACTGGGACACAATAGAAGGAAGAAAACTGAAGAGGTTCAAGACTTAAGCAGTGCCTGAGGCAAGACCGCTTCAGTATCACCTGACTGAGGGGTTGATGATGAAGTAGAAGAGATAAATGTCAAAGTTGCTAAACCGAAACAAGGAAAAGTAACATTTCCTCAAGATGAGACCGATCCCCTAAAAAAGAAGAAGGTTTCTTCCCTAAAACCTTCTTCTTGGAATAAATCCAGAGCCACCATGACCAATATGAAGACTTTGCTCACTACCGATGAAGATTGTTCTTACTACGATGCCACAAGTATAGCATATCTCTCAACCCTAAGAATTGGTCTTTGTGGTAGAACAATGAAAATTACTTGGGTTCATAGTATCCAAATATGGAATGATTATTGAGCCGAAAAAAACCCAAGCTATTGCTAAACTCTCTCCTCCCTCTTCCAATAAATCCATGCAATCCTTTTTAGGAAAAATTAACTTCGTCAGAAGATTTGTCCCAAGTTTCTCAGAAATGGTAAGGCCTTTACAAAATTTAATTAAAAAGGATATTCAGTATCATTGGGGACCCCAAGAAAGTCAATCTTTTTATTCTATTAGAAAAGCAATAGTAGAAGCTCCTTCCTTGATGAGCCCCGATTTTTCCCAAGATTTCACTCTTTACACTTTTACCTCTAATCGATCTTATGTTGTTGTGTTGACACAAAAAAATGTTGAAAGAAATGAAATACCCATTGCCTTCATGAGCTCATCCTTCAAAGGATAAAATCTAAATTACCCAGTTGTATATCAACAAGTGTATGCTGTTTTTAAAGCAGTGAAATACTTCCAGTCATATCTGCTGAAATCCAGAACTAAAGTCATTGTCCCTTACCCCGCTGTGAGAAAATTGTTAGTACAAAAGGAATTGGGTGAAAAATGAGAAAACTGGATGACGTCGTTACAATAATATGACCTCGAAATAACCCCTTCACAAATTATTAGAGGTCAAGGCATGTGTAAACTAGTCATTGATTCAATTAAAGAACATGAAAGTCAAATTAACTCTCTAACTGTAAATCAACACGATGGAAAACAAATCAACTGTTCACAAGTTGGTACTAATTCTTGGTATGATGATATCAAATTTTATTTAACACGTGGATATTCTCCTCTCTATATTGATCCTAAAAGCAGAAGAGCACTAAGACTAAAATATGCATCTTTCCAATTAATAAATGATGTATTGTTTCGAAAAACTTTTGACGGTGTTCTCATGCACTGTTTGGAAAAGGGTGGATTAGAGAAAGTACGATCTGAACTTCATGCAAGTGAATTTGGTGGACACTTCGGTGGAGACACCATTGCTCACAAAGTTTTGAGAGCCGAGTACTATTGGCACATGTTATTTAAAGACACTCATGCATTGTGTCGTAAATGCATAATCTGCCAAAAGGTTATTGGACGAGTAAAAAAGGCATCATTCCCTTTGCAGCCTATTACTATAGATTCACCTTTTCAGAAATGTGGTCTTGACATCATAAGACCGATTAACCCTTCTTCATCACAATAGCACAAATATATCATTACAGCAACAGATTATTTTACCAGATGGTCTAAAGCTACACCTTTAAAAGTGGTAAACATGAATCAGGTAGTATATTTCCTTAATTCGAATATTATTACTAGATTCAGCATTCCTGAATGTTTAGTGTTTGATAATGCATCTTATTTCTCATCCCTGGATATGAATGTATTCTCTTTAGAAAAAGGGATTAAATTGAAATATTATGCGAGCTACTACCCTCAAGGAAATGGCCTCACAGAATCAACAAACAAAAATTTGATCAATATTATGAAGAGGACAATCTCTAAGAATCAAAAGAACTGGCACAATGCACTATTTAACGCACTCTGGGATGACAGAGTGACACCAAAAACCTCTATTGGTAACTCCCATTTCTTCCTTGTCTATGGTAGAGAAGCAATCCTGCCTCCTCATGTTTTACTTCCATCTCTGCAATTATTGCAGAAAGTCCAAGAAGAGGATTGTCCTCCTCTGGAAAGCCGAATTAATGCCTTGTTAAAATTGGAGGAAGTGAGAGCACAAGCGAAGAAGAAGTTGGATCAGCATCAACAGATTGTGAAAAGATAGTTTGATTCAAACCCCTCTTCAGACATAAACTTCAAGGTAGGAGACTTTGTTCTCAAATGGGATAAACCCCACGAGGGAAAAGGGAACACACCAAGTTCCAGAACCTGTGGTTGGGACCATTTGTAATGTCTGAAAAACTAGGTCCCATCTCTTTCTGCCTGGACAATTTAGAGGGATAGCCAGACACTTTCCCAATGAATGGCCAAGATTTCAAAAGATACTTCACCTGATAATACCAGATCCACCTCTTTGTACATATCTTTGTTTTTGTTTTAAATTTCTTTTCTGTTTTTGGATTTTGGTTCTTTTCATTTTGCTTGTTTTTGTTTTGTTTTCTGAATAAATTTATGTCTGGGTCACCATTTAGTTCATGAAAGGAAACCAGAATGTCTCATCATAAATAAACAGTCAAGGTCATTTCCATGTATCAGTGTTGTAAATGGATGAACCTTAGACTAGCAAAACAAACTTTTTGTTCAGAATAGTCTCCCCAGTTTCATTTTATAATCATGAGAAGATACAATCATCATTAAAGCTCTTTACATTGTCCCTGTTTTTAAAACAAAACAACACAAATATGCCTTCTTGTCCTTGAAAATCTATTCTTATTAGAAAACCAATTTAAGATCACGATGAAGGTCATCAAGTGAAAAATTAAGTTGGAAAATATCAAGTGTTTCAGAATCTGAAATTTCCAGCATCACCCCTCTCTCTTGAAGATAATAAAATTTATGTCAACCTGTAAATAACTTCTAGAGATCTGTGGGAAGTGCCTATAAACCCATCGAGATACTTAATAGGTCTACAGGCGATGGGTAAATGCATGCATGATGCCAAGACAACTTCGCCAGGGTACTGAACAGGCCTACTCGTACCGAAGCAATGTCAGGTTCAAGAAAATTATCAAGTATAAATTTTGATATTAATTGTAAAATGCCCTTCATATTGAATTGAGAATGCTTGGACAGGGTAGGTGTGTTGGAGTGGGTTAAATGACATCCCTGTCGAGGTTATGGATGCCTGCTGGCAATAGTGGCCAAGTCAACAGTATAGGAGTCATTGGCTTAAATATCATCTCTCTCGTAATTAAAACTTGTCACCAGATTGCATTTGGACAAAAAGAAATCTGACACTAGACTGTCTGATGTTTTTTATTTTGATTAAGATGCTTGACTTACTATCGATTGTTCTTTAATTCTCAACCATTATGATCTGTCCTAACATGAATTCTCTGGTGATGCAAAGATAACTATTTCACCCAGTAAGTCACCATTGTTGGTAGCGCTACATAATTTCTCTATTTGAATGACAAACAACACTTTCTGTAGCTGCCTTCACCTCATCTTGTAAATATTATCATTTGGAGATGATTACTGGATTACAAAATATGTTCATTAATTCTTTAAAATTTGCATTTTCATTTTTTTTTCATGTTTGATTCATGACTGAAAGCATGAATCAAACTTGAAAACTTAGTTTTATGTTATACTCCTATTCAAGGCATTCTTTTAAAGGGTCATTGTGCTTGTATCTACTCTATGTCTAATACTTGAATGACTTACCTTTGGGGTGTTTTGAATGTTGATGTGATTTATATACACTTAGTTGATTCGCATTTGAATTATGAACATTTTTGTATATTTAAACTTTTTGCAAATCAACTATAGTCGTGCTAGTCATAATGCACAAGTATTATACCCTATATGTAATCCTTTTTGCTGGCATAGTGAATTAATAAGCCTTTCATTATGGGTTGAGGGCTTTTGTCATGCCCTGTACACGAGGTTTTAATTACCAAGAGTGCTCAAGCCTCAATAACCAAACCCTCAATGTTTAGACTATGATTACGCAGGGGTTTCGCTTGGTTTGTTTCCATTTTATCTGCTCAGATTTTTTCCTTTTACTTTTGCCATCTAAACCCAGAGCTATCTTGAGTTTCCCCTATTACATTCCAGTCATATTTTTAATGGCTCCTGTTGTCTGAATAGGTCCAAATGGATCTCAAGAATTGTTATCCCATGATGATGCAGTGAAGGATTTGAAAGGTCAGGGCTGGGATGCCTTCATCAAAAGGTTCGAAGGGTATAACCTTTGCGTGGCAAAGGAATTTTCAAAAACATTTGATGGGTATAGGGAGAAATTTGGAGATATCCAGTTGGAGGTGACTGAGGAGTTTATGAGTAAATCCACACGACCTCCATCCACCAGTTAGAAGTGGTTCAAGAACTCAAAAATAGAATAAGTTCCATGGAGCCTCTTCATGACCTCCAGGAAAATCAATTGTTGTGAAAAAGGTATCCCTATTTATTTGCTTAAAGTTAGATGGCATGGTCTCCTGTTGATCCTTAAACAGTTTGTGACCTGTGAGGGTCGTTATGGTCTATTTTTTCTTTATCATATACGATTGCTTATGCACTTCATAGGTTTTCATTTAAATGTGCCTTTATATTTGCTGAGAAGCCTGTACAAGATTTCTAAAAGGTATAAAAGACAGAGCCTCGACTCTAGTCTTTTTCACCATGACTTGGTCAAAATTCTGTTAACTCACCACTTGACAACCATAGGTGATTATTGGGATGGATTTTTAGCAAGAAATGGTTTTGTTTCTACCATTCCTATAGATGGCCTTAATTTAGGTGGACCATTGGTAAAAAACAAATTCGACATTCCGAATATTGAGCCTAATACAAACCCTCTGGACAAGGAAATGCTCAGTCAATCCCCACATGAGCAACATGCTATTAGTTTTGAGCTGAATGAACCTCCTGTGCCTAAATTGGATACCATCCATAACACCACAATGAAACCCTGTGTCGATGAATCTCACAAATAGTCAAAATAAAAGAACGCAGCGTTAGGGTTCTGAAATAAAAGAGTTGGTCATCTATTTTTGAGAAAGTTGAGAAATAGATTCAAACCACATTTGAGCTCAATCGGCCCAATCAAGGTCAATGAGGTCTCAAATTCAGAAATTGAAGACTTTCTTACTTTAGAATATCCAGATTGTCATCCTGTTCAACCATAAGAATTTGCTAATAATCTTCCACCGTGTCTCAAGGATGAAGGTGAGTTCACAAGTATTAGGATTGTTCAAGGGCACATAATAGGTAGTATTGATACAGCTAGTCTTGACTCTACGCTCCATCAACATATCGTCTCTCCCGTGCAATGTGAGGTTTTCCTACATTGAATTGAAACATACTATATTGACATCCCTATCTTCCAAGCTCGGATTAAATCACTCAAATCTCACAAGGAATTATTTACAAAAGAAAATCGTGACCTCAAAGAAAATGAAGAGAGACAAGCTAAATGTCTTAAGAAGACAGGGAACGTTGTGATAAAAAATGCAGACAGTGTTAATGCCAATTCCGAGCTATCCTGATCCATGTTTAGTCATTGGTTGAAATGGTAAAACAATGTTTCCTTCTTATTACCCGGATGTTATCTTTTTAATCAAATCGGTTTAAAAATTGGATTTCTTTGCCAATATAAGAATGGCTACAAAATCTTTTTAAAAAAAATTAGTAATTAGTTGTTGATAAATTATCAGACTTATTCCTATTTCATGTTCAGGATATGGTAGATATTGATGTTGATTTCTTGAGGAGGAACATGCTCGATTCAGATTATTGGTATCTCTTTCCTATTTATTTTGTAAATAAGAAAAACTTTTATTAATTGTTGAAAAGAAACAATTTAGTTATGAGTAGTTGTAAGCCCTCCTTTTTTTGTAATATTTTGATCTCATGGGATCTGATCCTCTCCTAAGAGATAGAAAGAGGAGATTTCAAAAACTCTTTAAATACTCTGTATTTTGTAAATGAAAGGGATCTTGGCCTAGAACCAATTATGGACAAATGACTTACAGGACTTAATGGAACAACATGCAACATTTAAGCTTTAGTCCCTTGTGAATGTTGTTCATTGGTGTTTTTTTTAATTTAATCTTGGGATATTAATATGTTGTGTAGATTTAGACTCAATAACATGTTATGTTTCATGATACTCATGCTATAGATATCGTTCATGATTTGTTGTTCCAGATATTGTGACTGTGATCATAGTATCAATTTTAATTTCAAGATTTTTCTTTGATGTTTGGTTGATGAATGAAATGAATGTATTACACAAAGATTTCTCTTACTGTAATCATTTTCAATCATAAGATCATAGAATTGATATGTGTTCCCTATTCTGTTCCTAAATCTCGGTTGGCAATATATTCTTTGATTTTATTCAGGAAAATTTCAGTATAATCCTATTTCATATTTCTTCCATAGGCAAGGCAGCTGGATGCTCTTGATCCATACAAAGGCATGGACATATTTAACAAACTAATATCAGGTTAGCTTCTTTGTTTCTAATTTCTGTCATTTCATGTATTAGTGAAACAGGAAAAGTTTTGATCAGCTTTGACCATCGGTACATCTTTGTTTCATAACTTAGTTAATTCAAGTTTCATTAGATTTATAATTAAAAAGTAGAAAATATTTAAATGTTATTTCTTTATCTGCTCCTCAAAAACAATTATTTTTACATCGATTTTGTAAGTTTCCAGTAAAACTTGCAACCTGTAAATTATGTTCATAAGTGATATTTTTATGTTTCCTTTCTCTGCTTAAATACATTTACAATAATTATATTAGAGTGTGTGTGTGTGTGTGTGTGTGTGTGTGTGTGTGTTATAGTTTTAACATTAGTTAGTGTATTCCCTTTTTCTTTATTTTAGGACCTTAGATTGGCTAATGGAGCCATTAAACACGTTAGAATAGGTCGCACCAAACAGATTGGGTTACTTGGACAACCCTAGACCAGACCTGTTCTTCCAGTTGACGGCTTGTCAATTTTGCCCATCAACAAGACTGCAATGTTCTTTAATTAGGGTTTAACTACGTTGTAAACTAAGACTGGATATTGATGAACTATAACTGCTAAGTGCCTTGTTAAGGTGTTACAGTCATAGATATGTGTCCCATCTAAGGTTGCATACACTAGAGTCCTACAACCACCTTTGCCTCTACCATGGGTGAGACTTCATCTGCTTCACAAGTGTTGCCGAAAGGGTCGGTAGTTAAGGTTTTGTTGGTGTGTTGTTGTAGCATTGAACCCTGGGTATGCCCCTATCCCAACAAGTCTTGAGGGATTTATTCATAGCTTCCACCTGACCATTCACTTGTGGGTAGTAGGGTGATGAATATTCCTGCCTCAACCCTAGAATTGATGTTAAATCAGATATCATTTTGTTCTAGAAGTGACTTCCATGGTTAGTGACAATCTCATTTGGTATGCCGAACCTTGCTACAATCTACTTAAAAATAAAGAGAGTTGATGTTTCCCCATCATCCTTGAATGTTGGCATAGCCTCAACCCACTTTGTGAAGTATTCTACTGCTATGATGATATAATGATTCCCCCTAGTTGAAGCCAGGTGGCATGTAGTATAATATGACATGGTGACAACTATAATGATGGAAAACATAGGAGCGAGGTGTGCCCTTATATTCCAAGAGAAGATTTGACATGGGTGGCACTTCTTGACATATTCAACGCAATCTTTGATCAACGTCAGCCAAAAGTAACCAGCTCATAGAATATTTTGGGTTCTTTCCAACCCAGACAAATGACCACAACATGCTCAAGTGTGGCAGTCGTTAAGCATGATTTCCTCTTCTTCATGAGTGAGACAAAGGTGAAGGCTAAAATATACACCTCTATAATACAAAGTGTCATCGAGAATGAGATAGTTTCTTTCTTGATGGTGTATACATCGACGCTCATAGTGAGAAACAGAGGCAGGGCACTTCAAAGTCTAGAGATAGACTAGTATATCTCCATATCAGGGGTTTGAAGATGAAATAAAAAAAATATCTCCTTTAATCGGTGATTCTTCGGGCGTAACATCACCTGAATCAACCAGAAGTTTCAAGATAAGTTATGCAAAGACCAATGACTTATTAGATTTTGCATAAAAAAAATCCAAGTCAAATTCCTGGAGGATAAAAATCCATCTATTGATATTTCTACAAATTACACATCATGCCAACACATATTAGAATAGATTCACAATGGAAATGACAGTGGTCTTACGAAGCAGAATATAATGAAGGAACCGTTGGACAACATGGACTGCTTCCAACACAAGCATCTCAACATCGGAGTACTTAAGTTCTGGTCCAACCAGGCCTCGACTCAGGTAATAAATCACATTCTCCTCAAGTAGATCATCCTCTTGAACCAAAACCATACCGATGGTCGACTTTTTAGCAGCCATGTACAGTAAGAAATATTTATTATAATTGGGAGGCCGGAGTAGAGAGGTGGACGTGAGGGCATGTTTCAATGCTTTGAAAGAGCGTTGAGTAGCTTAGTACCAATAGAAAGGAACGTCCCTTTTTAGTAAACGCATGAACCCTTTAGTGATATTGGCATAGTTTGCGATAAAACACCGAAGAAAGTTGGATTTTCCCTGTAAACTTTGAAGCTGAGGGACTGTTCACGGGGGAGGCAATTGAAATATCACCTTAACCTTTAGAGGATTCACCATGATCCCTATTGTCAAAAATATGAAACCTAGAAGATGACCCGACGTCACACAAAATCTGCACTTGTTTGGAGTCAAGTGAATCCAATAGTAGCGACATTTCTCAAAGATAAGTTGAAGGTGTGTGGGATGATCAACTCTCTTACAAGATCATGATGCTAAATCATCAAGATAGGCCTTGACTATCTGAGATCTTGGAAAGAAAAAGACATGGCCCGTTGAAAAGTGGCTCCAGCATTCTTGAGGCCAAAAGGAATCTTTCGATAAGTGAATGTACCCCATGGACAAATAAAAGATGGTTTTTGTTGGTCTTTGGGCTTAATTTGTATTTGATTGTATCTCAAAAAACCATCCATGAAAGAAAATATCTCACAGCCTGCGCATTCATCAACAATCTGGTCAATGAATGGGGTGGGAAAATTATCCCTTGGACAAACCTTGTTCAAGTCACGGAAGTCCATACATACATGAATCGTTCCCTGTTTTTTGTGACTGGAATGGGATTTGACACCCATTGAGTCAATTCAACAAGGTAGATGAAATTGACTTTGAGCATTTTCTCTACTTTAGCCTTAATAATTGTTTCTTTCTTAGGATTTACCGGATGAAGCTTCTGTCGGACCGCCTTAGTGTCAGGCTACGTCATTATTTCATGTTCAACAATTCTTGGATCAATGCCTAGAATTTCCTCGTAAGATTAGGAAAAACGTCGCAGAATTCCTTAAATAAATTTGTGTAGATTTGAATCTCCTCGGAGGAAAAGTACACTTCGACGAAGACATTCTCTATGACGCCAGGGGTTCTAGAGATGTCAATAGGTATCATTTTAGCGATGGTTATCATATTAACTTCGGGGTAAACTATCTGCATAGCCAAAGGATTGATAGGACAATACCTATCTCTAGTCATAGTCAACATGAATTCACCCGCCTCAATTCTTCCTAACTCCGTGAGAAAATAAAATCTGTGATGGAGATCATCCTAGGGTTTTTTTGGACTAGTCATTGCCTCTATAATCACCTCTTCATAGGGAAATACCAAGTCTAAGGAATCAATAGTGGTGAGGGAACCTTGAGCCCAGGTAGGCTCAAAAACCGGATCTAACTCCCGTGCAGGAGTCGGATCGGGATCAGTCGAATATTGTTGGACAATAGAGTACGCAACTTCTTCCGCAGACAAAAGCATGGCCATGCCATGATTCCATGTCCCTTCCATTATGGCCGATGGGGTAGGAAGATTCCATGGATCGTTAAAGTAACTTGTGCGGAATGACAACTCTTGAAATATTTCATCCTCAGGCTGGTCGGGGACAGCCGATATGAACTTGACATCGCTGGAAGGAGGTGGTGGGCACAATCCAACCCCTACATTGACGATGTGAGGCTATGGATTATCAATCATCGGGACCGTGGATGCCCCCTATGAAGGGTCAGGACAGGATAAATACAATTGATCAATGGACATGATCCATCCCTCATGTCGAAACAACAAGACTCAAAAAATTGTGGCGACCACTACATGCATAGCATAAGTCCAACTCCTTCCTAACAAGAGGTTGTAGTCGAGAGGTGCATCAACAAATTCAACTTCGATGCACATGGTCTTTCCTCCTAGCTACACAGTGAAAGAAAGAATGATTACATGTGGTCTAAATGAACGACCATAAAAAACGATAAGAATATTAGGTGACGGAGACAAAACGGGTTGGCCAATGGCCTTCCAACACGCCAACGAAATCACGCATGTCAAGGCACCCTCAACAACCACCCTGCAAAAAATGTTCTAGGTAAAATATTTTGTGGTGTAAGACACTACTATATGAAACACGATGTGGTATGGGAGATGAGGTTTCAAGTCAATCATATCAAGCATGATCATTCCCATATTATAGATCTCAGTAGATCCTAAGGCATATAACAGATCCTTTCTCTGTGAAGGGCAGCTCTGCAGGACCTCCAAACTAGACATTACACAAGGGGTTTGTGAAAAATCCTCCACCATAGAGTAGTTTTGGGTGGCCCTCATGTTTAGATTGTGGGAAGATTTCTTGAATGTCCCTTTTGGGCTGCATGTCTTTGTTTCGCCCAATTTCTTCTCGATATGGAGAGGAACAGATGGGTTTTTGGTTTCTTTACCCTTCTCAAAAGTGTTTGGAATTCCATAATCATGTGTCCTTGTCGCTATGTAGGAATCATCTTTAAGCATATAAAAATTTGAGGTTGATGGATTACTAGAAGATGAAGGGGGTCACTAACTACCCCCATCCATGTTCGAACCGGCTTGATTTAATTTTTTCCCATGTGGAAATGGGTTCATTAACACAATAGGTTGTTGTTACAGTAATAACTTCTGGGCCTATGCAAGCCAAGGGAATAGGTGAGTTGGGTGGTCTTCCATGCAAAGGCTACACAGATACTTCAACTTTCTTTTCTCTATGTTTCCCCCGCCAGCATTATTGGTGGGCTTCGTATCCCCCTTACCCTTCTTTCATTGTTTATTCTTTCCATTAGGCTGATGGTTGGCCTTTGGGTTTGTTGATTTCACACTGTGTACATATGACATTTGAGTAGGGGGACCAGGCAAACCAATGGTTTGGCTGGCTATTACACCTCAAAATTACTCACTTCGATAGTGTCGCAAGTGTTGTAAGTGTCGCATCTTAACCACAAGTGTTTCAAGTGTCATAAACATCATATTTCCATCTTGCCTATGTCATGCCTCTAATGACATCACAAAGACACTTGAGACACCCCAAATACTAGTTTTGAAGAAGAGAAGTCACTTGACAGGGAATACAAACCTTTTGCCATGGAAAAAACACTCAAAAACTGAATTTTGGAGAGGAGCGCTCCCCTACCCACTGTCAGGGAGTGTTGGCACTCCTTGAGCCTCTTTGGGGGAGTGTTTGAGCACCTTGTGTACCCTTTTGGGGGAGAGATACCCTTTTTTTAGCAAATTCTGGGTTTGTTGAGGCAAATAAGGGAAGAATCCCTCAATTCCTGAAGGTAGTTGGATTTGAATAGATGGTCAAGGCATGATATTAGGGGAGATCCTCAACTGAAGGAGAGGAATCCTCAACTCATCCCAAATATCTCTCAAGTGATTGGACCTCTCCAAGGTTATATAAGGAGGCAATCTCATGGTGAAAGGTACATGGAGTAGAGACTAGAGATTGATACCATACTTATGATCTTGTAAGTGGTATTGACAGAACAATGGAAATTGGGAATTACAGAAAACTTATGATCTCATGAGGGACATTCCATCAAAGCAATTAGTGGAGATCATTTGAGAAAATGGGTTGGACAAGGAGAATTGGAAGAAGCTGTTGCGCCTTCATTCAAAGGATTGTAAGTACTTTTACTTGTTCTCATTAATATAATCAATGCTTGGCCTGTTTCTTTCAAACTTATGCTTGTTCCATATGAGTTTGTCTATAGTAGGTGGATCTATTATTGAGCTAATATCAGTAGATTAGGAATATTGTATCTTTGTTTGTCCTACAGGACCTATCAGGGAGCTCAGGATCGAAGCTCAGCCAAGACTTTGCAAGGACAAACGTCGCTAATAAGGTACATACATTTCTCCTTCTCTTTCATTTATTAGATTGATTAGATATAAAAGGAAGCTAGTGTCCATGTTAAGAACTTTTATGTCTTGGCCTTAGGAGTCTAGAGACTAGGAGGTAATCCACTTGTCCATATCAGGATTCACCTACAATAGAAATTGGCGACTCCACTGGGGATGATATCTGATTTTTGTTTCCATTCCCAGATCTTGTTTTGGCCATTTTCCCACTAATTTGATCTTCTCTATATTGTCATGTTGATTCTCAGATCTGTTTGATTGCCTCTTTATGTCATCATGATCACCCTGATTGACTGAATTTCCTCGATTTTTTGAGTTTCTGGGCTTTCTTCTGATTTTTTGGAGCAGAGAACTCCCCTCATGTTTCTGTCACAATGATAACACTCCCCTTTAGCCTTACATAGAGTGCTGGAATGCTCTAGTTCCCTTTACACTAGAGCGCTACCCCATTTTTTGTGAGAAATTCTCCAGAATTTTCATCTTTTGAAGCTATTTCTTGGTTTTGGATTTTTCTTAAGGTCCCATACTCTCAGTCCATCTTGATATTAGCTTTCAAACACCCCTATTTATGAGAATTCATCCTCTTTTGTTTGGGAATTTGTCATTTTCTTTCCTTTCTTTGAAGTCACTCTTTGTCTTTGCTCACCTAGAGTTAACTTGTTGTTTTCTTCTCCTTTATCTGACTGAGTGGAAAATTTTGTGAGGAAATCCAAAGGTCTGTGAACCCTTTCATTTGGTCTTTGAGGGAAAATTTCCATCATTTCTCTTTTGTTTGAGGTTTTTTGGTTCTTGTTTGCAAATTTGGTCTTTTTTGTTCTTCTTGTTTATTCACAACGAGAGTGTATTTTTGCTTTGTGTGAGGTTTTCGTCTCATTGTTTAATACTGAACTCTGATTGACATTTATAAGTATTGCATCTGATTATCATTCACATATAAACAAAAGGACATATTTTAGTGATTGGTTTGAATATTAGAAGGAATTTATGAAATTTTTAGCATTGCATTGGATTTGATTGAGAAACACTTGTATGAGGACATTGCATCTTAATGTTTGATAGTGAAAGCCACTTTTTCTCTTTCCCTTAAATAGGACTTCATAAAAAAAATGATTTCTTATCATTTTATTGTGAATTTTTGGGAATTGAGTTATCATACCATATGTTTCATTGTCATACACCCTTTGAGTAAAGAACAGTCGTAAAATAATCGCTAATTAAAAATTATCTAGAACATTTTTGTTTTTAGGATCTTCCACCAACATTAGAATAGGATTAGCACTTTGGATTAGGCTGTGAGTACAACTCTCCCAAGTTTTTCAAAACAAACATTATCATCCTGAGATAGGGAGAGTCAAATCCAATTTTCGTATAGGATTTATGGGATCCCCCTCTCACACCGGGGTTACGCACGAGGTCACATTCGGGTGAGTTACAAAGATTATCCCTCCATGGTTCAACTATTTGTAGTGGTTGAATTGTATATTGGGGGTCACTTGAGGGTATACCCATGATTATGCGTGGGATCCTCTCGAGTTGATTTCAGACTTGTTATCCTACCCATACGTTTGGATTGGATTGTTGACTATACCCGCCCAAGGTCTGACTGCGAGTTGGTGTCCTTAGCTGCCATAATCCTTAAGTACTTACACAAGGTGACAATAAAGGGAAGTCTCACTGTACCCTGGACAGACATTGATCAAACTCACTCGGGCTCCTTGGAGGGTAAATCCACAATTACTACATGGAAGCTTGCACCAAGGCGAAAGTCCGTTAAGTAGGTCGCCATTGTAACTATTCCACCATATCCTAGCCTCTTCTTGACTTGGTCACGCGACGTTGGATTTCATCACCAACTAGTACGATCATCAAGAGAAGTCTTGTTTGATTGGTTTTGATTCCTAGATTTTTTAGCGTATGCTATTTATTCTTGTTAATTGGCCCTAGATTTTTAGCGTGTATTGTTATTCTCCAAAATTGAGCCTTTAGATGATAAAGGTCTTCATCAGTCATGTAGGATGCAAGGGATTCCTCCGGAAGGCTACCAACCCTTACCTCCTAACCCTCCAGAAGACAACTATCATGGAGAGGTAGAAAATCAATTTGACGTCGGGATTGTTGTTGCTCCTCCATTAGACAATTCAAAAGGCACTTTGGTTACGGTTGAGCATCCCACTCATCACACTACATTTGTGTTGGTAAACCCTCTTGAACCACTTTTTCTTCATTTAGACTCCCTTGGGAATGTCATAGACGAAGAGGTCCCACAATTACCTGAGAGATATTTTACCGAAACATATATGGGATCCATGGAACCAACCTTTGGTGATGAGTATAGGACTCTTGTTTGTCCTACCACTACAGTAGATACAAATCCCACACCTTCTCGTTCTTTATGGAGGACTTCATCAGGATGCAATATCTATGAGAATTTTGAATCCTTTTGACAACCCTTTAATCCTCATGACCCTCATGTTGAAACTGGGCCATCTCGTCAAATGATGAATCACCACATCGAGCAAATTATTGACCCTACTGTTGCATCAACACAAGTCTATCCTAATGCTAGACTCATCCCCTCTACTCATTCCCAAGGCACTTCGATGCCTACCCCTACTTTTACAAACTTTCACTCTACAGCACCACATGTTCCGCACGATCCTATTGGGACATCTTTTCACCTGAGACTGCAGACCCTTGCCAACCAAATGAAACCGACTGGAGAAACCGACTAGAGAGAAACCACCATCTAGCAAACCTATCCCTCCTATAATACCACCATCCTATGGCATCCCTACCCTTCCTAGGGGACAACCCCCCTTTCATGTTCTTCCCAGAGGGAAACCTCTCTTTTTCAATCATACCCCGGTCGTTAATCCACCGCTGGCAAGGGGGAAACCTTCGTCTACTGAAAACCCTTCACAATCCTGGGGAGTATCTTCCAGAGGCACATTTACCCAACCCCACATTGGGGGGAACTCATATCATAACCCATAAGGAGGAGTATCAAATCATGTTCCTTCCGAAACATCTTATGGACAACCTTATCTGGGCGCCATCCCAAACACCACTTGGAGTCCTCAAGGACAACAACCTTATACTCCCCATGGGCCTAATGTGTATCTGCCTCTGGGATCTACTCCTTACCCTCTTCAAGGGCACAATGTTTATCCTCCTCATGGTAAAGTGAATCACCTAGCTTATAATGCTCAAAACCCACCGAGTTATGCAAATGTTTCTCAACCATCATCGAATCCTGCTTATCCTGGTCAGCAACAACCGTATGTAGGAGGACCTGCTGGTTACAACTATCCCCCTAACCTAGTTTATGGTCCTACTGGTGTTCCTATGCCACACTAGTATCATCCTCAAATTAACTGATAACTACCTTTCCTTGTGACTCCAGATCTCCCAGATTTGTCTCGGTTAACTAATGATCCTATTTTTCATTCATTGGTTTGGCCAGTTATTCCAGCTAAACTTCCTTCTGATATTCTGAAATTTGATGGAAAATATGGCAAAGATCCAAGTAACCATGTAATGAATTTCAATTTGTGGTGTTCATCAAACTCCCTCATGGATGATTCTATATGTTTGCATCTTTTCCAGGGAACACTTACTGGCTCTGCAGCAAAGTGGTATATTGAACTACCACGTGCTTGTTTTCATGATTTCAACTCCCATGCCATATATTTCCTCATGAATTTTCAACTAGCTATTCGCTACAAGATGGGTACTGAACTCTTAAAATCCCTTCGTCAAACTGACTTCGTACATATCTCTGACCATATTCATGAGTGGAGATGACGACGAAGGATGATCAAAGTAATCATTCCTGACATATTATTGGTGGAGTGGTTTACTAAATCACTTTCACCCTCGATCGCTCTTGATGTCGTTATGGGTGGTGCGGTCACTAAGGAAGAAACCATTGCTCGGGATCATTACTAAGATTTGGTTTATTCATAATCTAGTACTTTATATGAATTTCTTCCGAATGTTGCTCGAGATAATACCGATCCATCCATGTCGTCATCCTCATCTCATGTGGACGATGTTATCAGTTCCGTCAAAACTCAATCTACTTCCCAATTGACCACACTCTCCTCTACCTCCCCCCAAACTCAGATATCTGAGGTGAATGAAGTTCAATCTTCCCCTTCACAACAATCCATAGGTAAGAAGAATAAAAAAAAAAAATCCAAAAATACTAATAACAATGAACAACCAAAAAATCAAGCTCAAACACCTGTTACCGAAAAGAAACCACAACGAAAACTGAAATTCTCGTGTATCATTTGTGTTGACGATCAATACACTCGAGACTTTCCACATCACAATGAAGTGGCCAAACTTTACTTGGTAAATTCACAACCTATTGTTCTTACTCATCCTTTTCCATAGCAGCAATCCATGGTTGCTCAAACCCCCTCTCTTGGGGGCATTTCTATCCATCCTCATGATGAGGCCCCAATGAGTTCACATATTTATATGTTTAATGGGATTAATTTGAACACTCTCTCTAAGAAATACGACACACCAGGTAACCCTAACAAAGGAAAGGTCACTGACGATACCGGTACTTTACCAGATCCATCGTCATCCTTTGTTAGTTCTCCATCGGTTAATCCTCCGTCTGAACCAGTTCAAATTGAGAAATATACGTTCAACTCTATATTACGCCCTCCTAAGAGCACTATCTGAAAATATACCTTTAATCCTAATTCACGTGCCTCCCAGAACTACAACATTGTTGAAGATTTAGCTCAAGCACCGTGTGCTATGTCTGCATTAGAAGTTCTACAACACTACCCCAGTCAACGTAGAACGCTCTTGGAAACTATTGGTGTTGTTGATCCTGATTCATCCAACCATATCATGTTTAACCTGAATAATTATGCTTCTCCACTCTCCCACCAACTTACTTTCCAAGTTGATGTTATTGTTCACAATCAACAAATCCACCGAACTATTCTGGATGAGGGAACCTCTACCTATGTCATGTCTTTATCATGTTGGAAAGGTTTAAAATCACCCACACTTAACAATTCCCTAATGATGTTACGCACCTTAAATGGGCAAGGTTTCCATCCCCATGGGATTTTACAGTCCCTGCCCATCTAATTGGGTGGAAAAACTGTCACTGTTGATGTCAAGGTGGTCAATGCTCCCCTTGATTACAACTTGTTACTAGGAAGAAGTTGGTTTTATGCTATGACAGTCGTTTCCTCGTTGGTTTTTCGATGTGTACAATTTCCTCATCAAGGAAAAATTGTCATTGTTGATCAGTTAGATTTCTGCACAACCGATGCTCGCACTCCCACTACCAACAATATTCCTTTCTTGGGAGATCACAAGATCACATATGAAAGCATTGGTGTTGGCTTACTAAAATATTCTAGCCTTATGGGTACCTTCCCTACACCACTTCCACCGACTACACATCATAATTCCACCATTGATATGATTTTGAGCATGGCTTATCAATCTTTGGAATCATATGACCCTTGGATTGTACCTAGTCCTTTGGAATTCGATGCACTAGGTGACACCATGCCACTTAGTTTAGCCGAAACCTCATACGTTTCTATCCAATCCACTTCTCCCTCTTCGTATGACCAACATCTATTAGCACCCAACAGTTACTCGATGCCATCACGGTTAATTTCCTTATCATCTGCAATTGACTACATTTCCCTAATTTTTCCCCCAGATGAATCTATTATGGAAATGTTGATCATTGACAAGATACCTCGGGACGATAACCATCATCAATCCTCTTTTCTTCCTCCTCGCGAAGAAATTCGGGCATATATACAATCTATATCCACTCTTGATGTAGATATTCCATCATCTCTCATGCCTTCAACTTCCGATTATTTGGATCTGGTATTTCACATAGTGATCTCTTTAGTAGGGCTATTGGAGCCTAATCTCCTTATCCCTATCATGACCCTCGACTTGTTTTCCTTCTAGAGTTATTTTCTTCCATCCAATGAAGATCTCTTGGAAGCCATGACCGGGTTTTGTTCCTTGACATGGTGTCTTTCCAGAGCGTTATTCTCTTGGAAGACATGAACAAGGAGAGTCTACGAGCATAGTTTTCCTCTCTGTAGCAAGTTCGTTGAAAAATGAAACAGATTTCACGAGCATAGTTTTCTCTTCTCTATGGCAAGCTTGTTAAAAAATTAAATCGAAGCTTTAAGCATAGTTTTCCTCTCTGTAGTAAGCTCGTTAAAAAATGAAACAACAATCTGGGGATTGAACCCAGAGCCATGAGCATAGTTCTTTTTATGTGTCAAGCTCATTAAAAACTGAAACAGTCACCTCTTTTAAACCTTCATTTCATCCAAACTTATCCTTTTTCTCCATCTAGTAGAGAAATTGGTGACAAACTCAAAGTCAGTGAGTGAATTGAAGCTTGGAGGGCATGTCTCCAGCCTTTGATGATCATTCTAGAGTCAAGCCACTAGCTTTCAAGATGGGGCATACCGAGCTTAGTCTTTGTTCTTTCTCGTGCTCGTAAATACATGAGAATGCAACTGGGTAAACTTTTATCTCTTTTTCGAACCTGCATGGATAAATGAAAAAGGAACCCCCTGGAGTCTTCTTTGAGCTCTTTTCAGACTCTCTAAACATGAAAAGATTGTCGAGTGATCTTGCTTCCTTTCCCACTCGTTAAAAGGTTTGAAAGGGCATATTTCGAGTGATAATTTATCTCTTTTTCATCCTCGAGAGACTAATATTATGAAAAAGGACAACATTTGAGTCATCTTAAGTTGTTTTTAGACTCTCTAAATATGAAAAATCACTGAATTTAACCTCTCTGGACTTGTTAAACAATCATACATTGAAGGGCCCATATGGGACTGAACCCTTAATTCTTCCAGTTCGTTAAACAAAGGAAGAGGGACTTACCGAATGTGAGTCATATAGAGCATGTGTTACCCTCCTTGAGCTCACTAAATTAAAAAGAGGTACTCGTCTATCTGGATGGGGGAAAATTGAAAGAAGCAAGCAGAGTAGTTTTTGAGAACATTACCAGTAACTCTTACGATCTCCCTTGAACACGGCACTTTGTCTTTGCACACATTGTAATTCGTTGAACCTTTGCACTGAGCCAATACTCTAAGTTTCCTTTACTCCTTTGGGTCACCCGATGAAAGTCACCATATCCACTGCATTATCGTTTTTTGGTCCATGTCAAGTTTCTGTTGTTGTCCCTCAGTGTTCAAGGGAAGTATCTGCCTCGAGATTCATCCATCACAAATATCTTGTTTCAATACTCATGTCAGTCCATGTTCATTTGATATACCAATTACATCTCTATTTCAATTTCATGTCGTCGATGGGGGATACATCAAGGCCCTCCTTTGACGAGTCTGATCATGACAACTTCAACACATTATCCAGGAGCTAGACTTAGAAACCAGTTAGTACCTTGGGACCTGCATGCCTCAATGGCAGGCCTCCTCATCTCCGACAATGGGTTTACATCATTGACCTCTAATCGAATGATTCCACGAATGTTCGACTTCATCTCATTCATTCGAATTCATTGGAATGTACTAGAGTACCTTGGGAATCATTGACATCAATGGTGATCTCCCTCGCACTTTTTAATGGTTTACATCATTGACCGGTAATCAAGTGGTTTCTGCCATGTTCAACATCAGGACATCTATTCACATGGTTAGATTTGTACTACATCGGGATTGGTAAGAAGACCCTGGGTTGAGTTTTCACTCTTATGTATACTTTTCCTAGGTTGTGAAGGAGTTTTCTTTTGAACTATGACAAATATATGGTTACATAGATCCACTTTGTATTGGTCATGGCTATGTCTTGTCATCTCATAGATCCACTGTGTATTTTTCGTGGCTACGATCAATTCAAGTCATGGGAGTATAGATCCACATTGTATCTTTAGTGGCTATACCTTTTGTCAATATAATTATGGGTCCGTAGTGTATTTTATGGTAGCCATACCTAAAAAGTCTTTATCACTCAAGCATAGGTATGCCTGCCTTGGGTTTGAAACATGTCATAATATTTTTTTGATGGTTATGTGCATCTTTTTCTGATTTCTCTACGTCCATACCCTTGCTCGAAAATGTCTACAAAGTACTTCACTCATCATAATCTTCTAACTTCATAATTTGGGGGGCAATCTGTTACACCTCAAAATTACTCACTTCGATAGTGTCACAAGTGTCGTCATTACAAGTGTTGTAAGTGTGTTACACCTCAAAATTACTCACTTCGATAGTGTCGCAAGTGTCATCATTACAAGTGTTGTAAGTGTCATATCTTGTCCGCAAGTGTCACATATTAACCACAAGTGTTTCCAGTGTCATAAACATCATACTGTCATATTGCCTATGTCGTGCCTCTAACGACATCACAAAGACACTTGAGACACCCCAAAGACTAGTTTTGAAGAAGATAAGTCACTTGACAGGAAGTACAAACCTTTTGCCATGGAAAAAACACTCAAAAACTGAATTTTGGAGAGGAGCGCTCCCCTACCCATTGTCAGGGAGTGATAGCACTCCCTGAGCCTCTTTGGGGGAGTGTTTGAGAATCCTGTGCACCCTTTTGTGGGAGTGCTACCCTTTTTTTAGAAAATTATGGGTTTGTTGAGGCAAACAAGGGAAGAATCCCTCAATTTCTGAAGGTAGTTGGATTCGAATAGATTGTCAAGGCATGATCTTAGGGGAGATCCTCAACTGAAGGAGAGGAATCCTTAACTCATCCCAAAGATATCTCAAGTGGTTGGACCTCTCCAAGTTTATATAAGGAGGCCTTCTCATGGTGAAAGGTACATGGAGTAGAGACTAGAGATTGATACCAAACTTATGATCTTGTAAGTGGTATTGACAGAACAATGGAGATTGGGAATTACATCAAACTTATGATCTCATGAGGGAGATTTCATCAAAGAAATCAATGGATATTAATTGAGCAAAGGGGTTGGACAAGGAGAACTGGAATAAGTTATTGCACCTTCATTCAGAGGATTGTAAGTACTTTTACTTGTTCTCATTAATATAATCAATGCTTCGCCTGTTTCTTTCAAACTTTTTCTTGGTCCATATGATTTTGTCTATAGTAGGTGGATCTATGATTGAGCTAATCTCAGTAGAGTAGCAATATTGTATCTTTTTTTGTCCTATAGGACCTATCAGGGAGCTAAGGATCGAAGCTCAGCCAGGACTTTGCAAGGACAAACGTCGCTAATAAGGTACATATATTTCTCCTTCTCTTTCATTTATTAGCTTGATTAGATCTAAAAGGAAGTTAGTGTCCATGTTAAGAACTTTTTCGTCTTGGCCTTAGGAGTCTAGAGACCAATAGGGAATACACTTTTCCATAGGGGGATTCACCTATAACACCGGTTGTTGTCTGTTGTATCGAAAATTGTTGCAATTGATTTGACAACTAATCAGCAGGCTTCACTTGTGCTGAACCAATGATACCATTGACATGTGGTCCATAATTTTGTTTGGTCTTGTCAATAATGGACTATGGCGCATCTGGAAAAACTTTGTAACATAAACCAGACTGAGAGTATATCAGTTCTAGTTGTTGAGCTCTCATTATCGCTTCTTCCTCGAAAAACACTCCTGACATTGCAACGTCTTTGGATAACTGAGGTACCAAAGACTTAAGGAACCACTCCAGTAGAAAATCCAGTGGGATTGGTACTTTTATCAAACTCTTCTGATGCTGCAATTCTCGGATGTGATCTGAGATATGGTCATCCTTTGTTTTCTCAAAGCTAGCCAACAATTCGGTGTCGGCGTCATATCTCATAGGTAATTGAAAATGGTTTAGAAAAACCATTGCCAATTCACCAAAAGTAGAGTTTCAGGAGCTTACCTTCAAACTTTGGAATGTTCGAGGGAAAATTGGTCGCCATAGGAGGCCAACACGGATCATGACAGATTAGGTCATTTAACAATATTAACAAGTCTAACAAATGAAATGTTGCCAGAAAAGGTAGCTTAGGTTGTTGAGTATGTATAGGAGGAAAGGAGCCTGGAATTTGGCTGGCACTAGGTTGCCAGGAAAAGTTAGGCTATTGACCAGAGCTCTAGTAAATACCATGGTCGTGGCCATATCATAGATATTTCTCTTGTTGAGACGTCATCGGCTGAATCCAATAGTTGGACATTGAGGGTTGGGAAGGGATTTCTCCTAACGTTGTGTTCCAAAAGTTCTGGAAAGGGTTGCCCCTTTTGGATCCGACAGGCATAGGTACTGAGCCTTGCCCAGGGTTCCATTGGCCATGGAAAGGGTTTCCCCTGGTTAGCATCCCTGACGAGGGAATTGATCCCTGCCACAAATTCTAGGGTCCTTGAGAGGTGTTTTTCCCCTATTAAGGAATAGTACCCTGCACAGGATTTTGTGATTCAAAACCTAGGTTTCCCCCACTCGAGACAAAAATTGATAAGAATAAGATGTTACCAAACACACCGAACAAAGAGAATGGAAAAGAACCCACCGATGTGGTTTTGGAATAAATTCCTTGACAACCTGCTCCAAACAAGTTGTAGCTCATGTTCGGCCAGACGGGTTGCTCAGGAGCATCACCTAGCGAGGGGAACGATGGAGGTATATAACCCCCACCATAAGGGAAAGTGTTATCAGAGGCTGAGGTGCCCCCCATGGACCCTTCTAGAGGATCTTTATAACTTATTTCCCCCAGACCCATGGTCTGTAGGGTGGAGTAGCAAAGGACATATTACATATCAAAACTAGGCATCCTGTATGACAACGGAGGTCCTGTCGCACTCTGGGTGAACGGAGCAGTGGTCATCGCCATAGACAGAATCAAACCACTACTCAAAGAAGATGTGTTCAAGACCATGATGGTCTGAACTGATGAAGGTGGGATAGGAGGTGTAAATCTCGGGTTAGTTGCAGCCGTAGAGGGAGTGTGAGGACTCCCTAATGAAGTAATGGTGTTTGTTTCCATTGTTGCTTACAAGAATATTTGACGCTCGCAATGAGTTACCTTTGGGGAGACAACTTGTACCATGATGGGCGTCGACAATTCAGTGACCAAATAATTGGCTATCACGAGAGATTCTGCTCCAAGGTCATAAATAATAGGCTCCTCCAGATGCAAGAGTTCTTCTCTCGGAGATGGCTTGGGTACAGTTTCCTGCGGCCCGGTCGCCTCAAATGACCCCTACTAGTCAAGTCTTTGCCTTCATGGTAGGGATGATTTTAAGGATAGAAATTTATTTTAAAATGTATAAACCTTGGCAAATCTTACTAATTCTTCATATGCCAACTATAAATGTTTGGCGATATTTTTGTAAAAATATTCAAATTTCTAAGGATTTTATATAGTTTTTATACAATTTTGGCGATTTTTAAGGTAAAATAATTTTATCCTATATAATTTGGGTGAATGATTTTTAAAATAGCGAATCTCGTTTTTGGAAAAACCATGGAAAATTAGACAATGAGTGAAATTTATCCCCTAAGAGCATCCATGCTTTGCGGTGGTGGGGGTGGCTCCAATTCAACCGGCGTCAGGCCCTGAAACCTTCACGACCAACAGATCTCTTGATATTCCACTTTGTGAGAATATCAATGACACACTAGGGCTTTACTAATGTTGAAAACTAGCACACACTAGAAAGAGATCCTATGAGATAAAGCAATCAAACCACTAGCTATTTGGAAGAACAGTTACACCAACCAACACTAGAGAAACTTACTGGTGCAAGTGAAACATGAATACAGAAGCACCCTCCAGGTATACTCTGCAAAGAGTGGCCCAATGTATACCCTAGGTACCATGGTATACCCCCACAGTCACCTATGTAAGTCACTAGAATAAATGAAAATAGGTTTCCAGTGCGCGAACAATTATCAGGTGGGTACAGTCAATAGTCGGATGGACAGCAATGCGAAGGGTATCAAGACCGAAACCTATCGAAGGTATCGAAAGAAAGTGTTTCGGAAGATGAAGGAGGACCTCGAACAGATTTGAGACCCACAAAGCTTTGTGGAAAATAAGATCAACAGAATCTCAAGACAAGTCCTCTATATGTGTTCCCCACGATGCTTGGTCCAGCTTAGGAGGGGTTATCTCCGTTACCTTTTCTCACGCAACCATGTGTTTATCCCTTGTGTTAGAGGGGGGGCCCAAATAAATTTCACATTTACTGGAATTTTCACACTCCGTAGCTTAGACTCATATTCTTTTTTTATAGCCTTGAAGAGTTTCCTCTCCAACCTAAATCAAGGCTCTAGCCTAGACTAGTTGATGGACCCTACAAACATAAAGTCTAATAAATTTTAATTAAGCGTTAATTTTAAGTGGTTTTTCTTAAGTCAAGGAAATGGAAATGAAACTAGTGGTTTATTTTAAGAGACGAAAGAGAACAGAATTAAATGATATTGAAAGAAAACTTCTTTTTGATAAATAAATATGTGCAAATTTAAACTCTTTAACCAACTTTCTATAACTTCTTTTTCTAATATATTTTAAAAGAAAAACCCAAAACAAGATTTATCTTGACTACGAGCTCCTTAGTGTTCTAAAAATTCATTAAAGAACTTAATAAAGCACTCTTTCTCCTAATAAGAAAAGACAACTAACCTAACTACTTAACCAAACAAAGAAATAAAATCATTTCTTTTTGTTTATGCTTCAAAATAACAAACTTGAAATGACTTCTTTTTCTTTTCTTCTAAAGAAAGTAAAAGGGAAAAAGTGAAGACAAGACAAGACCAAAAAGTGACTTCAGGTCTATTGGGGATCGCAGGGAGTCACTGAATATACTAAACAAGATGATCAAAAAAGACTCACAAACTTGTCTCAAACCCTTACAAAGAAAACACAAGAAATATTGATAAAGATAAGCTAAACTGACATCAAACCCAGGCTACAGACCGTAACAACAAAGACTAGTACTAGATGAAGAAACCCCTGAGAAGTATGACTTCAATCAGAGAAGAGGTTGACTGCCTCTTCTTTCAGAAAATATATCTTGACAAAAGCACGCAACTGACACTTAAGAAACCCCCGTATGTACGTCGACTGTCTAAAGGTAGGGAAAGTATGTACGTGTGCAAACCCACTGCAGGTCGCGTACACATCTGTAACTTCCAAAAATAAAACTATCAATCAGCCTAACAAGGCAGGCAGTACCAGTATGGCAAGCTAGAATCCCTTAAAGACTCAGAAACTTACATAAAACTCAAAAAAGGTAATCCAACCAATTAAAACACCCAAAACGATATCCCTTAACAAACCTAGAGGCTTCCCCGGTATGGTTTCCAATTCTGCTATAGTGGGAAACCCCCCTATGGACTACACTGGGGTTCAACATGTAGGCAGATCTAAGCATCTAAAGTCTCCTACTTTTTAACAACTACCCCAAATACACCCCACATTCATGCATAAAACACAAGGTAAAAAGATACAGTAACTCTACCTTAAACTCTGTGTCCGGTGTCGATCCTTTTGCATTTGGTTGTTCCTCGACTACAATTCTCCTCCTAGGGTTGATCTACATTCATAAACAAACAAACAAAGAACTATGAAAATCCATATCATATATGAATTGGTGGGTTAGATGTCATAATAAAATATAAATCAAATATAAATATTGAACACATCATATTCAGGACAGAAAAAGTATTCTTTTTTATTAATCTCACAAAGTTACTTACAATGAGATCGACGACTGCTCATCGAACTTGGTCCAAGCTCCTCTTCACCAAGCCCCAACTACGCTTCCATGTATCTTTCTTCTCTTCATCTCTCTCTATGGAATGGATTAGGCTTGCAATGGAGGAAAAAGGAAAGAATAGGGAATCCTGGCTCAAAACTCACAATGTGGCTGCAAATTCTTGGGGCAAGGGGGGAAAGTGAAATGGGCAGAGTTTCATTATTCTTATGATTCTCTATTGAATGAGACCCCAATACCTCCTTTTATATGAAAAAATGATGTTTATTTGGTTGGGTGATGGGCTATAGGTGGTGGGACAGTTGGGAAACTACCCAATAGCCCGTAATCTCAACGAATTCCTTGCAACTTTTTAATTTTTGCAACATTTGTGGGTATACGCGGGTGGTAATGGTGTAGTTAGTGTATGTATGTGGGTTGTAGTGTTGTATCAATCATGTGTACGTGGGAATTAGTGGTGCAGAGTGCGTACATCTTCAAAAATATGGTTTTTAAGAAGAGATGCTCAGAGATGGCTTGGCAAAAATAGTAAGTAAGAGGGCCAAATGTCAACTATGCATTTATGGTGCAATTTAGGGTTATAACAAATTGTCCTTATAAATTTTTTGGTCTCATTGGAATAAAATTTTCCACTTGAGGGTCATACAGTTGAAGAGGATCACGCAGGGGAAACCATTTCAATGGTGTTGACCAATGCACTAGGTAAATAATGACATTGCAAGTGTTTTTTGTAATATTATTGAACTAGTTCAATGATATTTAAAAACTGGCCATCTAAATTTTATATTTTTTTCTTGGTTAGGTGATGCCTCATCACAGTGGCCTCCATTACCCCATGAGTATCCCACGACTAGGCGTGCTCTGCATGAGAGGAGGCAATCACAATCAGATTTTGAAGAGCCCCTAGAGAACAAAGATGTAGATATTGATGAAATGTTTAGGAACTATAGAGATATGAATAAGAGGATGAATAAAAGTACTAAATGATGATGTACATGAATATTTTAATAACTATTTAATATAAAATATATTTTCTATGAAATATTTTTTTTACTTGTTGGGTCGCCAAAATGCTATTCTTTTACCGACCTTTTTCTTCACTTTTCACCATATTCCACTTTCCCGCAGCCTTACATTAAGACCATTTTCATGATTACATATGAGTTTAGACCTATTATTTTCCAAAGCATTAATTTTAGTATTTGGAGTGAGTTTATGATTAAATATTGGAAAAATAACATGTTTTCACTTATACATCAAAGTGGGATGAGTTCTATTATGTTTACAGGTGCATTTTAATACTCCAACCAAGTCATATAATGGAATAGAATAAAGCCTATTTTCACATCAATTTCCATTCTCTAGTTTTTAGATGTAAAGTGCTTTAGTGTAGTGTATGATGTTATGGAATAGTTATTACTTTTCTCTTAGGAGAATTGAGCTCACTCCAAATGGATCAAGGAAACATTTTATTTTATTGTAAACATTTGTGAATATTGGTATGTATATATGTTTGTTTTTGTTGTAAATATTTCAATAGATTTATATGTTGGGTATTGGGGAATTGAGAGTGATGTGAGGGGGGGGAGGGGAAATAAGAGTGTTTTCCTTCACATGGTTGGCCGTTTTCAGTAAAGAGTAATTTATTGGAGCTATTTAATCTTGGAGAAAAGCTCCCTCGATCCAACAGAGCAACAACAAAGTCAATGTTGACTTCGTTACTACTACTTCAAATCAAGGGAGGTAGTTTGATCAAATATTAGATGCGTGGCTCCAATAAATTATTCTCGAAACCAAGAGGAGATCATTCATGTTTGTTCTAACACCCTCATAAAAATGCATCTTAGAGTAAATAATGTTCTACAAATATGACTTGTATTGATTTTTTAGATATTTATGGAGGTGGAATGATTTTGGCAGGTACTTTAAGATCTTTCTTTGTCGATTGAGGAAGCTCAAGACTAACAGAGTGTCATACAGCTGAAGATAAACACGTGGGGGAATCCATTCCAATTGTACTTCTAACCAGTTCATTAGATCAGGTGTGATTTCTCCTTTCATCATAGTTTATATAGCCATCAATTCTAGTTATGTTTAACGTTTATGAATTGTTATGTGATTATTTATTAATGCATGGTTTTCTATGTGATAATTTATTGAGATATATCATTTGTTTAGTACTTGTCATGTTCTTGCCTTGCATATGGTAATGGTAGATACTAGTCCATTTATATTGAGTGAAAGAAACAATGGCTTCCTATAGGGATTGATGAAGTATTAGTTCATGCATCTACTGCTAGGGGTCCTCCTAGAATAAGGCCAAATGAACTGAGAAAAAATTCCATAAATAGTGTTGTTGTAATATGCCTCCTTTTTTCTAGGCATTGGTCCAGATCATGGAGAATGTACTGTTACCATCCATCCTAATATAAATATCACCTTATGCTATATTTGTTTCATATTTTTCTTTCCATATCCGTTCCCATAGTTCATTTTTACCTTTCAGTCATCTCATGGATACAACAACTTATAAGTGATATGTTTTGAGCCATAAAATAAAGGACTTTCATATGAAGAGCTTCTACAAGTTTGCTCAAATTTCTTTCTGGATCACTTTAGGATTATTTATTGGGCCTAGTTAAGTACAAACAACTTTTTTTCGTGTTTTATTACTTTCTTCCCCCAATTTCCAACAATAATAAATAATTGTGTTTTAGGTTTCATGACACCCTTCTTCCATTATATAAGGTGTCACGAGTGGAATCAATTTGGGCTTCCACTTAAACCTATCTTTCTCTTTTTGTGAACCAACTTTTGAAAAAAAAATTATGTCGGGTGATCCTTGCATGCTAATCATGAAAACCCAGAAAGTGCTTCAACGATACAATTTTCCTCCTTTACTCAAAGTCACCCGAGGATGATAAGTATCTGTATGAAAAAAAAGAGATAAAAAGGAATAAGATCATGGGGACATAAACCCTCTCACTGGATATCCCTTTGTCTTAGCTTCATCAATCATTTCCTAAAATTGAAATCGAAGGTATCACACTAAATATATCTCAATTTTAGTGGAAAACGTCAATTTTGGGAGTGGTGTTGAGAGCATTACAAATGTTAAGTTATCAAAAGGGTAAGGTCAATTTTCTTTCGATATTTTCTCCATATGTTTTCCATATCCCACTATTCCATGTCCAACACACTCCACATTCTCCTTTCCCTCCACATCCATTTTCTCCACATTCCTTTCCTTCCACATCCCATTCTTCCACATTCCTTTGCATTCCCTTAGTCTCCCCTGCATTCTATATTCCTCCCTTTCCCACCTCAACATCCTCCCCACTAGTACACATTTTTGCATCCATGCACACCTCCTCTATGCTCACTCCCCTTAAACTCCTCTCTACATGCCTATCTCCACTCACCCCTGCATCAACCCTATCCCTCTACCTCCACACCCATTTTTCCATGCGTGATGAAGAGGTGGCCTCCTTCATACCTCCACACTTGTTTTCCTCCGAATATGTTTTATCTATCCTAAGTTTTGTTTCCCCTTCTCCTTGCACACATCCAAAGACACCTTTCAGAAAACCACAAGCTGACATGTGGCATGATGCAGACCCCCCTTCTCTCCTAAGGAGCTGCGTGACCTCGCGGTCAAAAATCTTCAATTTTCGAGCCAAATTGTCTCTCTGAAACCTTAATGGTCTCACTTGTGATTTAAAACAGGTCCCTCCAGTCTACTGGTGTGGGTTCTATGGCCTCTACAACCTCTTCCTTCATGTTGTTGAAATCTCAAGTTTCAGGCACTAGCTCCTCTATTGTTAGCCCTCTCTCGTATGTGACCTCGGACTATGTCCTCACATAATCATGTGGTTGTGGGGTGGCCTAGAGTGTTCTGAGATCACACTTCTTTTCTCCCAACAATTCACTAGCAGTTTCCACGTATCCCTCTGACAATAGCGTGGTTTTAATTGCGGCCTACTCCAATATTTTTAAAATCTGAGCACCTTCTGTCCCCGAAATTAAGCACGATTTTTGATCTTGTGATATCGGGCATTGCTTCTTGATCAACAACTGAGATCTATCCTCTTTCTTCCTTAGTCAAATATCATTCAGTGACCCTTTTCCTCCTTTCGCAAGCACTCCCAAATATCCACGATCTATCAATGCATGCCCTCCTTCCAAACCAATGGCTGTGATTGATTTCACCCTTCTAACTTTGGGAGTTTCATCTCTCAACTCTTGCTTCCTCTGCAGTACTTCCACCCGAAATCAACAATTTTTCGATGCATTCCCTCTGTCCAAACCGACGACTGCGATTGATTTCACCCTTTGAACTTTGGGAGTTTCAACTCTCAACTATTGCTTCCTCTATAGTAATTCCCCCAAAAATCGATGATTTGTCGACACGTGTCCCTCATAGATCAACGGTTGTGGTTCACTTCTACTCTTCGAGATTTGGGAGTTTCAACTCTTAGTCTTCACTTTCTCACGGAGTGCTTTCACCCAAAGAAAATGATCTGTCAATGTGTGTCCCTCACAGATTGACGGTTGTGGTTCACTTTGGCTCTTCATGCTTCGGGAGTTTTAACTCTCGTCCTTCGCTTCCTCCCGGAGTGCTTTCACCCAAAGGAAACGATCTTTCGACGAGTGTCCCTCACAGATCAAGGGTTGTGGTTCAATTCGGCTCTTCGGGATTTGGTAGTTTTAACTTCCTGCGCACTATTCCTCTCGGAGTGATTTCACCCAAAGATGATGGATTATCACCATGTGTCCTCCGCAACGGATGGTTATGATCTACTTCGGCCTTCAGGACTTCGAGAGTTTTTCAAACTCCACACTTGGAATCCTATGAAGTGAAATTTCATGAAACATCGGATCTGTCAACATGTATTTCTTGGAAACCAACAGCCTGGATCTGCTTCGACCTTCGGGACTTCGGGAGTTTTTCGAACTCCGTACTTGGAATCCTCTGAAGTGAAATTTCCCAAAATCTATCTTGATATTTCTCTCTCTCTCTCTCTCTCTCTCTCTCTCTCTCTCTATCTCTACTTGATCTGGATTATTTTCGGCACAAAATGAGAACGGAGATATAATAAAGAAATGCACAGAGATATCGCAGATATTCAATAATATAACATAAATGTATCAGATATGAAACCATAAACATAGATATACAGTAATACATGATTCCTATTAATGAAAGAAATGTACAGAGACTGTAAAATACAGAGTGAAAGACTCGCTAGAATGGTGGCAGCTTATCTCTGAGAAGAGATGTGACGGCTACTCTCATT
>ML813521.1:190930-205339 GCA_009831015.1 Picea engelmannii | reverse complement strand
GAGAGAAATCTTCTTGTAAGAAATTGCATGTAAATATTCAAAAGAAATTAGAGATAAATCTCCTAATTTAAATTGGATAGATGATCACTGTGTATTGTATCTGAAACAATAATATATGGACAACATATGAAAATTAATCATATCAACTTGCAATAAATCATGATGACTAAAGAAATCACCATCTATTATCAAACTGAAATAAACATAATTTGAATCAAGACATCATACAGAAAAGCTAAAGCTGTAACGTGCATTCTATTCCATTCAAGTCTGTGATAAAACGCCCATACTCTTGCCCCAGGCCGAGATGAGGAATGTTTACAAAATTATATGTTTATGTAGGTTTCAGGAAACATAACTATTTCCTGTTGATAATATCAAACTGGTTTCAAAAAATAAAGGGGGATGCAACCACCCTGATTTCACTAGATATAAAAAAACTACCAACAATCTAATTCTGTTTACTCAAAATACAAAATTGATATGGTTGGGAGATCTCAAAAAGTGTCTCATATCATCTTTGAAATCATGGGCTCCTTAATTATCCTGAAAACAAAATAAATAAGAAGATCTCATATATGTTTTTTTTCATCAAATCAAATAATTCGAATTTTCTTAACTAGCTACAGAATCTTGCGATTTTGTAGCTAGTTATAATAGGAAATGCAATCTTATTTTATTGAATAAAAAAAACAGCCTAATCTTAATAATAATAATATTTTATTCAATCAAACTAAATATCTTAACTTAAGAATGACAATAATCATGCTAACAAAATCATACCTCTAATCATAAAACCAAATCATGTCAAGAAACTTTGGAATTAATGACAGCTGTAGCTGCCTCTACGTTTTTGAAAATCACATGACCTGTAGTTTTCAAATGCTTCTCCTTCCATTGGATGATGGATTCAAGTTTGTTGTTTTAGTTTGGCAACATATCAACTTGGTCTCTTAAATACTTGATTCATGACTGTAGCAGTGGGACATCGGTATAGTATCTATCGATCCAGGATCGGCACACAACACATTGTGAATGTAAGGAGTTTTCATTAGAATGAACAACATTATGGGTTGAAGAATCCTCCATGCGGATGGTATATTTATCACAGAGTTGGATACCAGGGAATTCTAGGTTATCTTTCAAACAAGGAGGCAGATTATCGACATAGTTATAGGGTCAGTCAGGGTATAGCCGAATGACACAGGGTCTTCTTCAGAAAAGAATTTGTCAATTTATGAGTCTGAGATTTCGCTCACTTCAATCATGTTGATCGTGTCTACACAGGGTTTCGTTTTATTTCGGAGACTTTGATAAATTAACGAACCAACTCTTTTGTTTTTGAAATTGACATCAACACTACCTTTTAACTTCTTTCCTGTAGGTTGCTTCACAGTTTTAATACAATCCTTTGGATGTGTAACCGGTTGACTGTCTTGTTTAATGACCTTAGGGTATCTCAAAGGTTCACTGTTAGGGGAAAAATCACAAGCCTGGAGAGGTGGAAAAGAGGTCGTTGTGTTCACAAGGGTTTCCTCAACGACTGGCTTATCTACTTATCCCAACTCAAGGTTACGAAAACCATTTCATGTATTGAACGAAACCCAACAGTCATTTTTCGACTCTAACTGAGGCGTGAGGATGATTTTAATGAGACCATGGTGAAAGAGACTTGAATATGACCTATGTTTCCTAAATATTTTCCCCATTTTATACAGACTTCTAAGTAGGTAATAAGGCATATTCAACAGAAAACCAATAAAACTCATAAGCAGGCGTAAATGATATAGGAAAAAAAGTCTGAATCATCCCTCACATGTGATGAATTAATTCACTACAACAAGTAAATCATACCACCTAGGTTTCAAGAATGAAATTGTCATACCTCAATCACAGTTGGTTATTTTTCGTGAGGTAAACAATAAAGTCCAAGGGACTTCCTCCACTTTCACGTTTTTGAACCATTTCTGACCAACCACTAGCAATCTCGTGGCTTGACTTAGGAACTCTTCAGTTACTTCCAATTGCACATCACTGATTTTTTCCCTACAGCCATCAAAGGTTAAGGAAAACTCTTGGGCGACCTGAAGATTAAAACCCTGGAATATTTCGATGAAAATATGCCAACCATTCCTTTCCAAATCTTTCCTAGCATCATCATATGAGAGCAGGTTTTGGATGCCATTCGGTTTGAACCTTACCACTGCATCCATACTGAACAGATGGGTGATTAACGCACAACACACCGGTAGGGTTTGAAAAAATGAAACAGAGACATAGCCCCGAGATTTATAAATACATGTTGTGATGATTCAAACGATGGGCAAGGTGTTTAATCAAAACACGTGTGAAGAGTTTTGTGAAACCCGAGACCATGCTAAGGAGTAATGGAAACCTATACATTGTATGCCACCTTGGTATTAAGTAGATGCTAGGACCAGAGTACTATGAAAACATAGTGCGTGCATCATATTTTGATTGCAAAGTTAGGTAGTTATACAAAAATTGAATAGTCAAAAGTTTCATGAAAGAAATATGATCAAAAATCAAACCAAAATCCATACAAAAAAATCAAATATCAAATGGTGGGGGTCTTTCGTTCATACAACCATAAATCTCTTAGGCATGCTTAGAATCGAAGGGCTCACAAACAAGGAGAGCAACATGATCATAGCAAGAAATCACAATTTTGTAATAAGCCATATGTTTTCAATGAAATTTTAAAACAAAATAGTAATGATAGTTGCGAGTTTTCATTCTCTCAATCATGAAAACGAAGCATGAATAGATGATAGGTAAAAAGAAATGATTTACAACTGTCATGTAGAGAAACATTCATAAAGAGTAATAGAATTTCATAGACCCTGTGTAGGCAGCTTATAAAAATAATAATCACATAATCGCTCCCAACAATGGCGACATGCTAGGAGAAGCAGTTATCTCTGTCACAAGAACAAGTTCAGGTTAGAATAATCTAAAAAAAATCGAATAAAAAACAACCAAAAAGTTGTTTGAACATCTCAAATAATCATAACACAGTCCGGTTTCAGACAACTTTTACTTTTAAAGAAACGAAAACTGGTTACAATCTTGGCAAAAGAGAGCCACGATGTTAATTTAAAATCTTCAATATTGTTGACAAGGACGCTACTGCCCGCAGGTGTCCATAGCCTCGATAGGGATGTCAATTAACCCACTCTGATATCTATATCATGTCAAGAAATTCCAGATCAGAACGAAGGACGTTTAAGGTCAAAACAGAATCCATATCTGAGAATTTTCTTTTACCTAACATTGCTTTGCTGCCAGCGGGCCTGTTCAGTACCCCAACGAAGTTATCTTGGCATAATTCATGCATTTACCCATTGCCAGCAGACCTAGTCAGTGTCTTGGTGGGTTTACAAGCACTTCCCACAACTCTCTGAAAGTTTATATTATAGTTTTTAAAGATATTCAATAGAGCGGGCTGACGCTGAAAATTCTAGTTTTTTAACACATCTTGATATGTCACAGACATTGAAAAAAAAAATTTAACTGTCCTTCATCAATATCTAGAAATAGTTTATTAATAAATATAACTTTCGAGAACAGGGAGACATCGTTGAGTTGTTCTCTTAAAGAAGGGACAACGTAAAAAGGATTTTTTTATAGATGATCGTGAATACTTTCAATTATAGATTGAAACCAAGAAAACACTTTTCAAACAAAAGTCATCTTTAACAAGGCTACAATTTCAGAGAAATAAAACAATTGATGTTTTGACAACTTTCAGCAGTCATTTTCGAGGGGAAGTTTTTCTGTTTTCTTTGTCTGAGCTAGCCCGTGGTGAAGGCATGTGTGTTTCCAATGAAATACCAATAAGAAAAAAAAACCAGAAAAGAAAAACAAACAACAAATAAAACAAAACAGAAAATATTTACAAAGGGTGTATGGGAGCGTCATCAGGTAAAGTTCCTTTTTAGAGCTTGGCCATTCAGCGGGAAGGTGTCTGGTTGTCCCTATAAATTCTATAAGTGAAAGGAACTGGGACCCAGTTTCTCAACAATTAAAAATGGTCCCAACCACAAGTTTTGAAACTTTCTATGCTCTCCTTTTCCCTCATGAGGTTTCTCCCACTTTAGGACCAGGTCACCTACCTCAAAATGTTTGTCAGGCGTAGAATTGGAATCAAACCAGTTTTTAACAATGAGTTGATGTTGATACAATTTTCGTTTTGCTTGAGACCTTACTTCCTCTAATTTTAACAAAGCGTTAATTTGACTCTCCAAGGGGGGACAGTCTTCTTCCTGTACCTTCTGTGATAACTGCAGAGATGGGAGAAGGACATGCGGTAGAAGAATCGCTTCCCTTCCGTAAACGAGAAAGAAAGGTGAATTACCCACAACAGTTTTAGGAGTTACTCTGTCAGCCCAAATTGCATTCAACATTGCATTATGCCAGGTTTTATGGTTTTTGGAGACCATTCTCTAGACAATTTTGATCATATTTTTATCAGTTGATTCCACCAAACCATTGCCTTGGGAGTAATAGCTGGCAGAGTACTTTAATTTGATTCCTTCTTCTAGAGAGAAATTACTCATTTCAAGAGACGAAAAATAGGAAGCATTGTCAAATATTAAGCATTCAGGAATACCGAAACGAGTGATGATATTTGAATTCAGAAAGGATATCACCTGGCTGATATTTATAGCTTTTAATGGGGTAGCCTTAGACCACCTAGTGAAATAATATGTGGCTGTTATGATGTATTTATTCCTCTGCGAGGATACCGGATTGATTGGGACTATAATTTCCAAGCCCCACTGCTAAAAAGGGGATTCTACCGAGACTGGTTGCAATGGGAATGTTGGTTTTTGTATCCGTCCAGATGCCTTTTGACAAATCACACACTTGTGACAAAAGACATGAGAGTCTTTGAAAAGGGTAGGACAGTAATAACCTACTCTTAATACTTTGTGGGCGGTGGTGTCTCCACCAAAATGCCCACCAGCTTCCCCTGCATGTAACTCCAATAAGACTTTTTTTGCTTCATCTTTTTCAAGACAATGCATAAGTATTCCATCAAAATTTTGGTGAAACAAAATACCATTAATCAACTGAAAAGAAGCAGATTTAAATCTTGGTGCTCTCCTTTTTGGGGGATCAAGGTGACAGGGAGATGATATGTGTATAAGACAAAATTTGATTTCGTCGTACCAGGAACTAACAAGGTTTTGTGCACAGTAGATTTGATTTTGATGGTGTTGATCTATATTTAACATATCAATTTCATTTTCCTATCCTACAACTGAATCAGTGACCAAATTGCATAAACCTTGGCCTCTAACAATTTTTGTTGGGGTGATTTCTATGTCATATTCTTGTAGGGATGTGACCCAGTTTTCCCTTTTTTCACCTAGTTCTTTCTGTACTAACAAAATTTTGACAGTCGGGTAAGGGACAATGATTTTCGTCCTAGATTTCAACAGATAGGATTGAAAGTGTTTTACTGCTTTAAAAACAGCATAAGCTTGTTGATCTACTACTAGATAATTAAGTTCAACTCCCTTGAAGGCTGAGCTCATAAAGTCAATTGGGACTTCGTTATTTTCAGCGTTCTTTTGAGTTAGGACAGCAATGTAAGATTGGTTAGAGGCAAATGTATAGAGGGTGAAGTCTTGCGAAAAATCAGGGCTCATTAGAGAAGAAGCGTCTATTATGGATTTTTTTATTGAATCAAAATCCTAACTTTATAAAGGTCCCCAATGGTACTGTACATCCTTTTTTATTAAGTTTTGTAATGGTCTCACCATTTTTGAAAGGTTGGGGACGAATCTCCTAACAAATTTTATCTGCCCTAAGAAAGATTGCATGGACTTTATTGACGAGGGAGGGGGGAGTTTTGAAATGACTTGGGTCCTTTCAGGGTCGATAATCATCCCTTCATTTGATACAATGAATCCGAGGAGCTTACCTTGTTCTACTGCGAAGACAAAAATTTTAGGATTTAAAGAAATGTCATACTTACGACATCGCTGTAGAACAGATCTTAAATGAGCTAGATGATCTCCTTTATTTTTTTAGAAGACAGTGATGTCATCTAGGTAAACTACTACAGATTGATTGATTAATCTGTGGAAAGTGATATCCATCGCTCTCTAAAAAGTGGCACCGGAGTTTATGAGCCCAAAGGGCATCTTTCTATAAGCATAGGTGCCCCATGGGGTACAGAAAGTAGTTTTGAGCTGGTCTGGGGGAGACATAAGGACTTGGTTATACCTTGAAAAAACATCCAACAAGGATAATCTTTCAGAGCCAGATACTTGTTGAAGGATCTGCTCCATGGGAGGGACAGGGTAGTTGTCTTTATCAGACGCTCGATTAAGATTTTGGAAATCGACACATAGTTGGATTTCACCACTCTTCTTTCTAACATGGACAAGATTAGAGACCCATTGTGTGTTCTTTACTGGGAAGATTATTTTAGCGTATAGGAGTTTCTTTAATTCCTTCTTGACCATTGGTTCGAGTTTTGGGTGCATCTTCCTTAACTTTTGTTGAAATGGTTGGGTCTAGGGTTTCATGGGAATAATGTGTTGTATGATGTTAGGATCAAAGTTTTTTAGGTCATCGTATGTCCAGGAAAAAACATCTTTGAATTCCTTAAACAAGCTAATAAATGCTACCTTTTCTTGCTCAGAACACCCCAAGCCCAAATTGATGCACTATGGGTTGTCTTTAGTTCCCAAATTTACTTTTTCATGTGTCAAGGAGGAACTATTCATTTTACAATTCAATGATTTTCTGAACTTATCGTGAAGATCATAAAAAATTTCTAACCTAACCACAGATTTTGGGATAGATTTTACCATGTCTAATGCAGATTCCGGGGATCTCAGATTTGGTATTACCATAATTTTGTGAAGATTTTCATCATGGGTACCTTCGTCGATCACTACGCCTTGAAAAGTTTCTTCCATATGCAAAAAACTTATGATTTATTGATCATCATTGAAGACTCTCCAATTCGTGATGTTGTTCAGGACGGGCGAAACAACAGTTCAACGGAAAATGCATTTGGAGATAGGCCTTCTGCATAATTTTTTTTTGAGGCGATGTTAGCTAACAAATAGGCCTCAGAATTATTTAATATAGGAATATAATTTATGTTAAAAGTAGAAAACTTTTTCATCAAATTCCATACCTCAGTCTGATATCTTTTAAGGTGCGGAGATAAACAATGGATAGAATTTTTTACCTGTCTAACCATGATTTCTGAATCACCAAAGACAGTCAAATTTTAAATGTTCAAATCTAGTGCTTTTTTGAGACCTTGCAGGAGTGCCTCATATTCGACCGTGTTGTTTGTACATTCAAATTTTAACCGGCAAGCAATCAAAGTCTTGTTACCTGCTGGATTGATGAGCATGCACCCTGCACCAGCTCCTTCCTTAGATTTTGACCTGTCAAAGTAAAGAGACCATATTTGATCTTCGTCAGGTGCATGTGACCACCGAGAGGAGGTTGTTGACTGTGTGCATGTCATAATTTCATATTGTTGTTCTGGGTCAGTGATGGTAGAAGTTTCAGCCATGAAATTGCCGAAAAATGTTTCCATCCCCTGTATTTCAGGTGAATTGGCAGAAGCAGTGAATGGTTCATTGGGATCATTTAAATCAGTTACCGTGAACTTAAGATAACATTCATGATTTACCTTGATTCTATTAGGCTTTCCATTCTCGGGCAGCCATAAGTGAGACCAATCGTTGCAAAATAGCCATGTAATTGTTCTGACCAATCTCTACTTAAAAACAAACCATATACTTATGGGATATCTACAACAATGATATCAATCACTTGATTAAATTTAGGATTAGATGATAATATGATAAGCACATTTTTTAATTTGCCTATCACTTTAACACTAGTTCGATCAAACTGGATAATTTTCAAGTTGGACGGTTGAAATTCGGCTTTAATTTTTTGACAGATAGACCAAGGCATTATGTTAGATGATGCACCTGAATCTGCCATACAGTTATGTACATTCCTATTGAAAATTTCAAAAGTCAACAAAAAGGGAGGGACATTTCTGCAAGTATTAACAATAGAAGTTTGTTGTTTTTTAATCACAGCCCCTAAAACTAGTTTATCTACATTTGTTACACTATTTACAAGAAGGTCTCTTTTATCATGAGGTTCGGATGTCATTTTGGCGAAGGCCTTTTGAGGAGTTTTGGGGCTGTTTTCAACACCTTTTTTGTTGTTCGGGTTGTTGTTTTTGTTGTTTTCCGCAATATTCTGTAGCATCTTTTGCAAAAGAAAAGGGAATTTTAATAATTCGTAAACAGAAATGTTAGCCCTAAGTTTCTTTAGATCCTCAATCAGATCATAATCTAAACTTGGGTTTGCTTAATTCTATTTAGTCTCAATTGATTTAGACTATTTTGGAGGCATAGTAGTTGCAATTTCAGAAGAAGGCTTATTTGTTGTCTTGCTCCTGGTATTGTAAGTATGCATTGTTTCAAAATTAGCTTGAAAAATGCTATATGAAAAATGTCTGAAGATGTTTGGAGAGGATTAATCTTCTTCTACTGTATCTTGTTCAGCTACTTCTTCAGGAATCTCGGGAGGAATCAAGTTATCATGTGCTTCTAGGATCGTTTGAATAGAAAATTGTAAGATTTAGGCCTTCAGAATTTGAGTTAGGTCGGTTTGTGGGAAAGGTCTTCCTAAAAGGGGGTTTGTAAGGCCCTTTTCTCAAAGAAGCTTCTTTAGCTGACCTTTTCATATCTACAACTTGATTGGATAACTTCTGAATGAATTTCTATAAGTTTTCTAGATCCGAACTTTCTAGTTGAGCTTTGTTTGGGGGAGGTCTAGGAAGGATTTCGATTTTCTTCTTGGAGGATTAACTAGTCTCTATCTCATTACCGGTATTATATTTTAATATGAGAATATCTTTCTCGATTTGACTCACCTCTTAAAAGGCTTCTAACAATGTGGATTTCTTGGACCTCTTTACCCAAATGGCTATGTTTTGATGTAAGGCTTTCATGTAGTATGCAACAATAAAAATTTTGACAGGCATCGAATCCGTGGGGATTCAGTTCTTTAGTGTTAGGAACCTTTGATTAAAGTCTTTTATTTTTTCTTTGGGGTTCATTTTTAAACTAGAAAGATCCATGATTGGAACTTCAGGAGACTTGTCGTCTCCGAACTTCTCAAGGAAACAGGACTCAAATTTATCCCATGACACGATGGTGTGGGGTTGTTGGGCAAAGTAATAGGTAGAGGCATTGCCTTCAAAGGTGTAGGGAAACAATGTGCACACTATGTCTTTGTGCTCAACACTACGGAGCCTAATGGCTAGCATAAACATTTTGATGTTATCTTCAACGATCTTCTTGGAGTCTGGGTCAAATTTAGGGAGCCATTTCTCTGGGTGTTTAGGTAAAGGATGTCGGGGCCTAGGTATGGCCACTACATCTTGGTTGAGCCAGGGTTTGGCGGGATTGTTCGGATTGGCCATAGGTGTGGGTGGTGTTGAAGGCTGAGATGAGGAACTGCCTTTGTCTAACGATTCTTCTATAGAAGAAGAAGGAGATGAAGGGGGTGGTGATGGTGAAATACCAGATCCTCTTGCTACAGGAGTGAGAATATGATCTGGATACATAGGCTTTAAAGTAAGATCAGTACCTCCGAGTTGTTCCCTGATATTAGAGAAGCCTAATGGTTGGTTCAAAGGTTGACTTGGTTGTCTGATATAGGCTAAGGCACTGTGCGTTCTTATGAGGGATTGATAAACAATCTCTTGTATGTTGCCACCTAGGGGATTTGGAGCTACTGGTTGAACTGTGATCCATGGATCATTGTTTGATGCGGTTGTTCTTTGAGGGACAATGTTGTCATATGAATGACTTCTAGTTACTATAGGTGAGCGGGTAGGTGGGGTAGGAGTCTTGCGACCTCCTCATGCAATTAATAGTTTTCAGGCCTTCCTTCTAGCGCCATTTGTTGACGGGCGAAATTGACCGCTCATCAACTGGAGGAGTGAATCTAGTCCAAGGTTGTCTAATTAACCCAATCCATTTGGATTAATTCACTCCGACGCGTTTAGCGGCTCCGTTGGCCAATCTAAGTTCTAAATAAAGTGAAAAATAACTAAAGGGAAAAACAATAACTTACTAAATAACAATTACTAAAATCTATATGTACATCTAAGTATATATATGTACAAGTTATTTAAATAATATATGTATGATAATTCTATATACAATCTGCATAAACCACGAGTTTTAATCTAAACTCGTAAAAATAGGATGTAAATTGGTTCCTTTAACAACAGTAATAAAGAAAGTGAAAATACTATTTAATTTTTTGGTTTGTTTTCTTGGATGTATACATTCATGAAATCAAATATTAAACTTACTTAATCGAACAGAAAATTTTATTTAATGGAAATTGTACCATATATATATATATATATATATATATATATATATATATAACTTTTAAAATAAACAAACAAACAAAATAAAATAACAGACTAACATATTAACGCATCCAATGTCTATTCAATAGGGGATATCCAGTCACCTTATCCGAGAAGTAAACCTGCAACGGATCTTACGATAGTTCCACAACAAATGCAAAATGAATTTGCTGAAAATTGAGTTATGATAACAGAACATATAATGGACATAGTCATAGTGATTTTTGTGTTTTTCAAGTAACTATGACGAGAGAAATCTTCTTGTAAGAACTTGCATGTAAATATTCAAAAGAAATTAGAGATAAATCTCCTAATTTAAATTGGATAGATGATCATTGTGTATTGTATCTGAAACAATAAGATATGGACAACATATGAAAATTAATCATTTCAACTTGCAATAAATCATGACGACTAAAGCAATCGCCATCTATTATCAAATTGAAATAAACATAACTTGAATCAAGACATCATACAGAAAGGCTAATGATGTAACGTGCATTTTGTTCCATTCAAGTCTGTGATAAAATGCCCATACTCTTGCCCCGGGACGAGATGAGGAATGTTTACAAAATGATATGTTTATATAGGTTTCGGGAAACATAATTGTTTCCTGTTGATAAGATCAAATTGGTTTCAAAAAATAAAGGGGGATGCAACCACCCTGATTTCACTAGATATCAAAAAAACTACCAACGGTCTAATTATGTTTACTCAAAATACAAAATTGATATGGTTGGGAGATCTCAAAAAGTGTCTCATATCATCTTTGAAATCATGGGCTCCTTAATTATCCTGAAAACAAAAGAAAATAAGAAGATCTCAGATATGTTTTCTGTCATCAAATCAAACAATTCAAATTTTCTTAACTGGCTACAGAATCTTGCGATTTTGTAGCTAGTTATAATAGGAAATGCAATCTTATTTTATTGAATAAACAAAACAACCTAATCTTAATAATAAAAATAGTTTATTCAATCAAACCAAATATCCTAACTTAAGAATGACAATAATCATGCCAACAAAATCATACCTCTAATCATAAAATCAAATCATGTCAAGAAACTTTGGAATTAATGATAGTTGTAGCTGCCTCTACGTTTTTGAAAATCACATGACCTGTAGTTTTCAAACACTTCTCCTTCCCTTGGATGATGTATTCAAGTTTGTTGTTTTCGTTTGTCAACATATCAACTTGGTCTCTTAAAAACTTGATTCGTGACTGTATTAGTGGGACATCAGTATAGTATCTATCGATCTAGGATTGGCACACATCACATTGTGACTGTAAGGAGTTTGCATTAGAATGAACAATATTATGGGTCAAAAAATCCTCCATGCGGATGGTAGATTTATCACAGAGCTGGATACCAGGGAATTTTGGGTTATCTTTCAAACAAGGAGGTAGATTATCGACATAGTTATAGGGTCGGTCAGGGTATAGCCCGAATGACATGGGGTCCTCTTCAACAAGGAATTTGTCAATTTCTGAGTCTGAGCTTTCACTCACTTCCATCTTGTTGATCGTGTCTGCACAGGGTTTCATTTTATTTCAAAGAATTTGAGAAATTAACCAACCAGGTCTTTTGTTTTTGAAATTGACATCAACACTACCTTTTAACTTCTTTCCTGTAGGTTGCTTCACAGTTTTAATACAATCCTTTGGATGTGTAACTGATTGACTGTCCTATCGAATGACCTTAGGGTATCTCGAAGGTCCATTGTTAGGGGAAAAATCACAAGCCTGGAGAGGTGGAAGAGAGGTCGTTGGGTTCACAAGGGTTTCCTCAACGACTGGCTTATCTACGTCTCCCAACTCAGGGTTACCAAAACCATTTCGCGTAATGAACAAATCCCAACAGTCATTTTGTGACTCTAACTGATGCATGAGGATGATTTTAATAAGGCCATTGTGAAACAGAATTGAATCTGACCTCTATTTCCTAAATATTTTCCCCATTTTATACAGACTTCTGAGTAGGTAATAAGGCATATTCAATGGAAAACCAATAAAACTCATAAGCAAGCGTAAATGATATAGGAAAACAAGTCTGAATCATCCCTCAGATGTGATGAATTGCTCCACTATAGAAAGTAAATCATGCCACCTAGGTTCAAAGAATGAAATTGGCATACCTCGATCACAGCTAGTTATTTTTCATGAGGTAAATAGTAAAGTCCAAGGGACTTCCTCCACTTTCGCATTTTTGAACCATTTCTGACCAACCGCTGGCAATCCCGTGGCTTTACTTAGGAACTCTTTGGTTAATTCCAATTGCACATCACCGATTTTTTCCCTACAACCATCAAAGGTTAAGGCAAACTCTTGGGCGACCTGAAGATTAAAACCCTGAAACTTTTCGATGAAAATATGCCAACCATTCCTTTCCAAATATTCCCTAGCATTATCATATGAGAGCAGGGTTTGGATGTCGTTCGGTTCGACCCTTACCACTAGAGTCATACTGAACGGATGGGTTATTAATGCACAACACACAGGTAGGGTTTTCAAAAATGAAACAGAGCCATAACCCCGAGCTTTATCAATACATGTTGTGATGATTCAAATGATGGGCAAGGTGTTTAATCAAAACGTGTGTGAAGAATTTTGTGAAACCCGAGACCATGCTAAGGAATAATGGAAACCTGTACATTGTATGCCACCTTGGTACTAAGTACATGCTAGGTAGGTTTACAAAAATCGAATAGTCAAAAGTTTCATGAAAGAAATATGATAAAAAATCAAACCAAAATCCATACAAAAAAATCAAATATCAAGTGGTGGGGGTATTTCGTTCATACAACCATAAATCTCTTAGGAATGCTTAGAATCGAAAGGGTCACAAACAAGGAGAGCAACATGCTCATTGAAAGAAATCACAATTCTGTAATAAACCATATGTTTTCAATGAAATTTTAAAATAGAATAGTAACGATAGTTGTGAGTTTTCATGCTTTCAGACACGAAAATGAAGCATGAATAGATGATAGGTAAAATGTGACGATTTATAACTGTCGTTTAGAGAAAAGATCATAAAGTGTAATAAAATTTCATATACCCTGTGTAGGCAGCTTATAAAAATAATAATCACATAATCGCTGCGAACACTACCAAATTTGTCACCATTTCATATAATTAGACCTCTATGCCTCATCCAGAATTGGGGATTTTACCAATTTCAAGAGTTTCCCAAATTCTTAAACATAATCACTATGTAAATCCATAATTTATATCATTAGCACTTCCATTCCTACCATATTTTTTTTGAAGATGTTATTTGTTCATTTCAAAACCATGAAAACTAATGACCCTGTATACCTTTCTTTATTGACATTTTGTCAATCATATGGTATGCATCAACAATTTCCCCAATTTTCACAAAACTAATTTAAATTTGGGGATTCTCCTTTATTACACCTCCATAAGTAGTCCAATTACTCTACCATCATTACAGTTGGGTAAATGAAGCACTCAATTTAACATTTGCAGGCTTCAAATATTGTTTTCCCCAATTATTCTCCATGAGGCATTTAGTCAAGCACTTGACATGAGAATTGTATTTTATTTATATATAAGCTAACTTCTAGCCCATACAAACCTAATGTTGTAACTTGTATCTTTAATACCACTTTGTTATGTACACAGTCATCTCAATAAGCTAAAAAGAACAATATTACTTGGTATTTCTAGGAAATTGAAATTTTGTAGCCAAAATACATTTCCCATAAACAATTACTCCACAACATATGAGCACATTTAGCCATCTCAGCACATAAAACATATTTCTACTCATACATTTATTAATAACAATTGGCACATGGATAATTACATCAACATTCATATGCATTTACAATAGTATTCATAGATATCTCTTTCAAATACTTGTAATTACATCCTATTTGTGATTATGGCTCCTTCTAGCATACCCACAAGG
>ML813521.1:155278-173083 GCA_009831015.1 Picea engelmannii | reverse complement strand
GGAATTGTAACACCCTGTTTCCCCCAGCTTGTAAATATAACTGGACTGGCCAAGAACTATGGCGAACTCATAATTGTGAATATGTGATGTAAATGGAACTTGAGGAAAAGGTCAATAAATGTGAATAAAATTTTGAATTTATTGCAGGACTGCTGAGAGAGGACGTGTAGAAAAGAGACCACGATGGCGGTGGAGGGCACCTGGAAAGGTGGCGTTAACTTCCACCGAGAATTAATACCGTATTTGGACTCTACTCGCCCGGAGAACCAAAAGAAGCTCACTGGCCCCGAATTTAATGCCTTGCAGGCTGTCAGGTTGATGGCTTAATGAGGGATGGGAAGGTGAACTGCCTATCTATAGAGCCGTCAGGCCTGATCAGTGCAAGGGTAATCACGCCACATGCAACCTCACAAGAGGATAAGGCATGGGGAAGAAGTGATTGGGGAGAGCATATGCGAGGGGAACTCTGGCATTGCGCAGAGTGAGTGATAGTAGAGAGGAAGGATTGCAACCTTCGCTCCTAGTCACTGGCAGATAGAGAGACGCAATCTCACAGCATCGTGGTCTCAGCTCGGGGGTGGCTAGTGGTAGATATGCTGGGAGTCGCTACGCCTACGGTTGGGTGGAAATGAGCACCCCTCTCAGCAATCGTACCCACTTCTGATGTTATTTCTGACAAGTGTTTTTCATATTGCATCTTGAAATTCATATGTTGACATATATGCTCATAAACTGTGAAATTGTGAACGATTACAGTATAAGAATGTCGGTGCAGTGTTTTGATAAGAAATGTTAGATATATGCTTATAACAGAAAGACCATGCATGGCTTATGTTGATAAATGAATTTAATTATGCACGAGTGGAACCAAGTCAAACTTCCAGTCCATCCTCGGGAGTTTGTTTCCCTTTGTCTATCTCCAAGAAAGCCTCGGAATAGATCTCTTCCCAGAGATTCCCTCCTTCAAAAGGTTTACCAAGAACCTGGAAAAAGGACTTGAATGTGCAAGTCTTAATAACCTAGTACGAGGAGGAATGACCCTCTTAAAATTCTGAAGTAGCAGCGTAGGGGTAAGTAACGAATCGACGGATGAGATCCTGTCGGAAGACCCATGGTCATTCACTACCGTCAAATTGACAAAAGTAACAAGGGCGTTACATAACTTGCCCCTTTTTCTCTCTATATTCATGAATAGCGATGAAATTGGGATTGTAGACCCCCCCCCCAAGGTCCATGAGAAAATTTGGACCGTTGATCTTTCCACACCCACAAAGTAGTGGAAGAATGCACGAGGTGGGACAGATCTGAGCCGTTAGATCGTAGCTAGAAAAACCCGATAGTCGTTGGATCTATTAAGAGATGCATGAGGGTTAAACCTTCATGAACAGTAGAGGTAAAATCCCGACGAGAAGGTTGATACATTGGGATATCGGTACTCGGGATATCGAAGTTCTCAAGGTCGAGAACATCGGGGCATTTCAAGCCCCGAAACAGCGAAATGATCTGGGCCGTCTGTTTGTGCAAACATGTGGCGAAAATCGAGAGCTCGTCGGTATGTCGGCTACCGGGATTTTTAGTTGACGGAGAAGTGTTTTCATCGGGGTATCAAAAACTCTGAAATCATGAGATTAGATCAAGGCCATCCATTAGCTGGGACACGTGGCAGAGATCCAGACCATCGGGGAAGTCCCGATAGAGAAGTCAATAGGTGCATCGGGGTTTGGCATTTTGCGAGTCTTGAGGACAAGACTTCCAGAGCATCAAAAGTCTCAAAATCATGAGAGGTGATCAATACCGTCCATCAGAGGAGGAGACGTGGCGGCAGTCGGAGCCATCGGGGAAAGTCCTGACAGAAAGTTGTCTATCGGCATTTCGATCATCGGGAAATCGGGGATTCCGAGGACAAAATGTTTAGGCATTTCAACATTGTGATGTTTGAAACCCCAACGGGAGACAAGGCTACGATATTATGAATTAGTGGTGACATGGACCAGAGCATAGCCAGGAGGGCTAACGCGTAAAGGGCGCGTATCGGTGAAATTTCTCAACGGAGATTGGGAGTTCTAGAGGACATGAAATTTTTTCATCAGGGATCACGAAACCCTTGGCACATGAAGAAGAGGTCGTGACAAGGAAATAAAGACCTGTGGATCGGGATTGGCATTTCTCTGCTGCAAGCTTCGGGGATTCTCATTGTTGAGAAATCAACGAAATAGTTTGATTTTAGGTAGTGGGTATGTTACATCAGCAGTCCTGCAATATATATCTATATCTATATATATATATATTCATATATATATATTCATAATATTATTTACATTCATCAACTTTTTTCACAAGGTCCATTCACATCACACATTCATATTTTTTGAGTTTGCCACAGCTCTTGGCCAGTATAGTTATTTTTACAAACTGGGGGAAACAAGGTGTTACAATTCCCTCCCCCTTAAAGGAACATTGTCCTTGATGTTCTTATCTATTAACATGACATGCATGTACAGAAGTAAACAAAATTGGATATGCCTATCTCATGGCATCTTCCATTTCCCATGTAGCCTCATCTAGGCCAAAATGTCTCCACTACACCTTGACTTGTGCAATGGTTTGGTTCGAGAGTGGGGTTTCCTTTCTGTCCAGTATGCACTGAGGTTCTGGTAGAAATTCTCCCTCCGGTTCCACCTGGATCATAGACCAGTCAATTATATGATTAGCATCATGTACATATTCCTTCAATAATGAAACATGGAAAACATTATGTGCTTTTACTGTGGGAGGAAGTGCGAGCCTATAGGCTACAGGTCCCACTCTATCTAGAAGCTCAAAGGGTCCACAATATAGAGGTGCCAACTTCGCACAAGATCCCATTTTCAGGGAACTCTTCCTGGGCCTAACTCTGAGATATATATGATCTCCCACTTTGAACTCTCTTGGAGTTCTATTTTGGTCGGTATAACTTTTCTGTCAGTTCTGAGCGACCTTCAGGTTTTTTTTATCTGAGTCACCTACTGTTCCATTTCTTTCAACATGTCAGGTCCAAAAGAAATCATGTTTACAGGATTACTCCAGCTGACGAGAGTGTTACATGATATAACATAGAGGACTTTGAAGGGACTCATCTTTAAGGATGCTTGGTAGCCGTTGTTGTAGGCGAATTCTACCAGTGGTAGGTAGTCTTACCATTTCTTGGGTTGATGCATTACATGCATCCTTAACATATATTCTATTATTTTATTCACTCTTTCTATCTGTCCATCGGTTTCAGGGTGATAGGCGGTGCTAAACAACATCTTGGTCTCTAAACCTACCATTAGTGATTTCCAAAAGTTGGAAGTAAATTTCATGTCTCTGTCAGACACGATCTCTTTCGGCATACCATGCAGTCTGAATATCTCTTTCATGAATAGCTGGGTGATATCAATTGCCTTACAGGTCGACTTGACGGGGATGAAGTGAGCAGAATTGCTCAATTTATCCACCACCAACATAATGGCATCATTCTGTTTGGTTGAGGTTGGTAATCCAGTGATGAAATCCATGGAGATGGTTTCCCATTACCATTCTGGGATTGGTAGAGGTTGTAATAATCCTGCTAGGTGTCAGTGTTCTGCTTTAACCTCTTGGCACTCTATGCATTTAGCTAGGTACTCATCTATGTCTTTCTTCATTCAAGGCCAATGGAATTGTCTCCTAGTGGTCGTGATCATCTTCCGGTTTCCTGGATGACCAGAATAGGGTCTTTTATGTAGTTCATCCAGTATGAACCTCTTCAAGTCGTCACATGCTGGAATATAAAATCTATTTCTATAAGAGAGAAGACCTCCTTCGGTCATCTAGTAGCCTTCATATTTTACTCCGGCAGCTTCTTCTTGTAGGTACATGGTCACGGTCTGGATGAAGGGATCTATTTATTGGGAATTTCTGATCCTTTCCTTGACATCTGTCTCGCAGGTGCTCACAGCTGCCAGGTGAAATTTTTTCATACTTCTACTAAGGCCATCGGCCACCCTATTTTTCTTTCCTTTAATGTGTTTGATTTAAAAATCAAACTCGCTAAGAAGGGCCATCCACCTAGCTTGTCTAACATTGAGCTTTGGTTGATTAAACATGTATCGCAATCCACAATGATCTGTCATAAGTACAAATTTTCTTCCCATGAGGTAATGCCTCCACATTTTCAAGGCATGCACTATGGCATCCAGTTCTAGATCATGGGTCACATAGTTGACTTCATGCTCGTTCAATTTTTGGGATTCATAGCATATCACACTTCGTTTCTGCATAAGGACTCCTCTAAGCCCTTCCTTACAAGCATATGTGCACACGAGGAATTCATCTTCTGGGTCAGCGATTTTTAGCACGAGTGCATGAGTTAGTAGTTGTTTCAGGGTTTGAAATCTTTCTTCACATTTATGTGTCCATAGGAATTTTTTCCCCTTCTTCTGGAGGGCAGTGATTGGACAACCAATATTGGAGAATCCTTTTATAAATATCCTATAGTATCCTGCTAATCCCATAAAGGATCTGATATCCAAAACATCCTTTGGGGTAGGCCATTCCATGATAGACCTGATTTTGTCAGGGTCTACCGCTACTCCTTCTTCAAAGAGAACATGGCGTAATTAATGTATTTGCTTCTAGAAGAATTCACATTTGTTGAATTTGGCATAGAGCTGATGTTCTCTTAGCACTTGCAGCACAAGTCTAAGATGTTCCTCATGCTCTTTTCTTTTCTTGGAGTAAATTAATATATCGTTAATAAAAACAAGTACAAATTTGTCCAGGAATTTGTTGAGTACATTTTTCATCAAGCACATAAAAGTGGCAGGGGCATTGGTCAACCCAAATGGCACCACCACAAACTCATAATGACCATACCTCATTCGGAAGGTAGTTTTATGGATGTCTTCACCCTTGATTCGGACTTGATGGTATCCTGACCTCAAATCAATCTTTGAGAAAATAGATGCACCCCCCAATTGATCGAACAATTCATTGATACTGGGCAAGGGGTACTTGTTCTTTATGGTTATCTTATTGAGTTTTCTATAATATATAAACAGTCTAAGTGTACCGTCCTTCTTTTTCACGAATAGGAATGGTGCTCCCCACGGAGACAAGTTGGGTTGAATATAGAATTTATCCATCATTTCCTTTAATTGCATCTTGAGTTCAGCTAACTCGGGTGTGCTCAGCCGGTAGGGTGTCCTAGACACTAGCACCACTCTCGGTGCAAGTTCTATCGAGAAGTTTATGTCCCTTCCCCAAGGTAAACTCGGTACCTCTTCCGAAAACACATCTATGTATTCTCTCATGATAGGGTGATCATCAAGGCTTGGTTTGTCATCTTCGATTGTTTTCAACACCTGTATTGCATATAGGGTACATCCATTTCGGCAATACTTTCTCATTCACAGAGATGATATTTGTCTCACCGAGATAGGTTTCCATATCCCTTGAAGGGTTATCCTCTTCCCTTCCTTACTTACACATTCTAAGGTCTTATGGTAATAGTCCAATCTGGCTTTATGGGCAGCTAGCCAATCCATACCAATTAATAGATCATATAATCCCAGGGGTAATATGTTAAGGGTTTCTTTGGTTGGGAATTCACCCAATATTACTTAGCAGACTGGTATGACTTCTGCTATCCTCCTTTTCGTGCCAGTGGCTAACTGTACCAACCATGGCTTGGTATGTTTTTGTGGCTGTATTTTACATTTGTCAACAGCTTTAGGGGCTATATAACTCAAATTTGAACCAGGGTCAATTAAAACAGACACTAGATGGTTGGAAATCATACCTTCTATTTCCACTACTGAAGCTTGGTGGTCGGCTTGGTTATTATCCAAGGCTACATAAATTTGTGGCACACTCCTAGCCACATCATTGACGGTAGTAGATTTTTGTATGTTATAAATCCTCCAACTATTATGTTGTCGGTGTGGGCAGTCTCTCAGGAGATGTTCTTCTCCGACACCCTATCATTTCAAAGGTTCTTTCTTTGGGTTATCAGTCTTCATTGATATGGGTGCAGAAGTCTTATTTCCACTCAAGGAGGGAAAATTCTACTGGTTCATACTTCGGGCTGGAAAGTTCATTCTTGGGTTCTTCTTGTAGTTCTTAAATCCTGGCGATTTAATTCCCCTCTTCTTAAATCTTGAACTATTCTTCTATTTCCATCCTTTGCAAGGTTCTGCTCGATGCCCAAATTGTTCATGACAATAGGTTGCCTTTCAAATAGTGTCTTTTAGAGTCCTTGGCTCATCAAATTTAATTCTATTCTGATAGTCCTTAGGTAGTCCACTGATGAAGCGTCGCACCTTTGCCTTTTACGCCTTGATATAGGTACATACCTCAACAAATCGAGGAATTTGTTGACATATTCTTCTATAATAGGTTGTCCCAGTTTGAGTTCATAAAATTCTTTAGTCTTTTTGTCGAAATATTTTTTCAATAGATACTTCTTCTGAAAGTATTTCTCAAACTGTTCCCAAGACAGGTCCTCTTCGCGAACCCCTTTCATATTCTTAAGGTCTTCCCACCAAATGGAAGACTTTCCGTTCAAGTTGAAAGTTCCCACTTGGGCCTTCATATTCTCTAAAAAGTCATGGACTCTGAAATACTTCTTTAGCCCAAGCAGCCAGGCCTTTGCTTCCTCTCCCTTCTTTATTTCACCATCGAAGGAGGGTGGTTTGGCCTTTCTGAATTCTTCGAATTTTTGACCTTTGGAAGGATTTTTCTTCTTCTTTTTCTTTCAGGAATAGAAATTGGTCCTACTGCTAGAAGAGCCTTCTAAATCGCCAGCTTCCTTCTCAGAGGAATTACTCGACACTGGTCCTTTACCTCTGGGGTGGACCTTTTTCGAGGTGCTCCTCTCAGAGTGGCCACTGATATGACCATGTTTCTGAGTTTCAGGTTCATGCTGCATTTGTCTTTGTAGATCGGATAAACTCTGCAGTAAAACTGTGTTATTTCTGTTTGCTTTTCTTGTTCTTTCATCATCCTTTCACTGTCGACCTTGTAGCTTTGTAATTCGACCATGAGACTCCTCACAGTCTCGGCTAGATCTGGAGGGGCCCCTACTTCCCTCCTTTCGTCAAACTCTTCATCTCTATTGTGGGAGCCTTCTCCCATTTCTTGGTGAGTCACCATACTAAGCATTGATAATTTCCCGTGGTTGATCTTTCGCTTGTGTGCAAAAGGAAAAACACTGGTTGTTAGTCAATATTATATTTATTTATAACCAATACATAATTCATATTTTCACATGTACACACACACAGTAGTGGTTTTTCATTCTTAGCTTTGTATTTTGATTAGGAAGGTTAAGACAGGGGGTTATTCTTTTTAAGAGTGTTTCGAATGGAGCTTCTTCACAACTCGTTCATGAGCCCAAGCAGGCCAAGTGTTGTAACCATGCTCTGATACCAATTTGTAACAAATCCACTACGGCATAATAAAAAAATTTCTTTTCCTCAAGGGGCAGAATCCCCGAAGTCCTACAGGGGCCTAGTGCAGGATAGTTCTTCCCTATTCACCTCCCTGTTATCGTGGATTAGGACCACATGCCAAACAAACTAGGCACCTTTTCATGTTTCGCAATTCAGCGATACAAGCAAGTCCAATATTAAAGGTAGAATGGCGAGGGGGCTCTAAAATGAACCCCTGGCCATCGATCTGGGCGCGTAGATTGTGGTTGTTCAGATCTACCCACCACTTAATGACAAAGAACTATCTCCATTTCTTTAGTCCCTATATTGATAGGACCATATACATGCCTAAATGTGGGTGCCTTTCACAACTCACGACCTCGCGAGTCGGGAGTCGAAGACACTCGAATTTTCTTCACCGATCGTCGATACCTAAGATTCTGATATGGTATGGCCCCTCTTTATTAACGTTCTCCACTTGTGACCACCAGCTAGGGATAACTACTAGCCTTGCTCGCAACTCGCAAGTTCGCAAGTGGAAGGGTTGAACCTTTGGGCCCTTCTTTTACAAACCCCCAAGACATGAAAGTCAGAGAAGGTTTGGCTCCTTTTGGGCTTCTCAGGACTCACAACTTCATGACTCGAGTTGTTGGGCCTTTGTGCCCCTTTCTTACGAGAACCTAAAGTACAAGAAGTCAACAGGATGTTGACTCCCATTTGAAATGACACGTGTCCACCACCTATCACCACTTCTCCCTCTCCCTGGGCATCTTATCGTCACACCACCTGTCAACCACATGGGTCCCACCAAGTGAACGTGCCATGTGTTGCACAAGTTCTCGCAACTTTCAAGCTTGAGACTTCTACAGTCGAAACTGATTCCCCTCAACCTCCAAGGCCCCAATATGCGATATGGTGAGGAGGTCCTGACTCAATGGTTGCTCCTACTTCTCTCTACTCGGGACTTTGTGACTCCAAGAGTCTGGTCTTCCAACTCTAAACTCATGAATCCCCGTACACAAAATGGATAGATCACACAATTGTCCTTCCTCTTTGATCAACGGCCCAGATCATATCGCTATCTTGTGACTCGGGACTTTGTGACTCCAAGAGTCCGGTCTTCCAACTCCGAACTCACGAATCCCCAATACGCAAAATGGAAAGATCCCATGGTTGTCCTTCCTCTTTGATCAATAGCCCAGATCACATTGCTATCTCATGACTCGGGACTTCATGACTCCAAGAGTCCAGTCTTCCAACTCCGAACTCGCGAATCCCTGATACGTGAAATGGACAGATCCCAGCCACCTGTCCTCCAACATGGATGGTCCCGATGTCTTCGAGACTTTTGGGATGTAGTCGAGTTCACTCTCGTGCCTAAGTAAAGGTTAATATCGATGGCTTATAGAGCTCCGATGGGTCCCTAGGATCTACGTTCCAGGATCCCATCACGATCTCGCGACTTGGGACTTCATGACTCCAAGATCCCAATCTTCCAACTCCAAACTCGCGAATCCCCGATATGTGAAATGGACAGATCTCTACCACCTATCCTCCAACATGGACGGTCCTGATGTCTTCGGGACTTTTGGGACGTAATCAAGTTCACTCTCCCGCCTAAGTAAAGGTTAAGATCGACGGCTTATAGAGCTCCGATGGGTTCCTGGGATCTATGGTCTAGGATCCCATCGCGATCTCGCAACTTGGGACTTCGTGACTCCAAGAGCCCGGTCTTCCAACTCCAAACTCACAAATCCCTGATGCATGAAATGGTTAGATCTCTTATGAGCTTAAATCATGAAGTTCAAACTCTCAGAGGTTCAGGCTCCCATGACCCCGAGGCCTTAGAAAGCTACTCTTTCTTGCATAAGGGTTCCAGACCCAGATTGCATGAACCCTCAGACGGTTCTTGGAAAATTATCCCCGATCTTAATCAAGGCTCTGGTAAGGTTCAATATGGTTACAAGGTTTATGAGGTAGTTCTCAGAAAAGAGTACTCTCAAGGGGACTTCCCAGAATGTTACGAGAAACTAAGAAAATAGGACGATTATTGGTGGAGCAAACTCATGTCCCGGACTTAATCATTTTTGTAGAAAACAACTGAGGCATTTTATCATACACAAGCATCCATTCTATCAAATCAACATTAGGTAAACACTTCTATTCAGATCTATTTACAAGCACATAAAACTGAACATGCGATTATGGCATTAACTTCAAATAACACTTATCAGAAATAACACCAGAGGTGATGCAACTGCTAAGAGGGGTGCTTGTTTCTGCCCAATTGTAGGCTCAGTGACTCCGATAGGATTTACCACTAGCCACCCCTGAGCTGAGACCATGATGCTGCGAGACTGCATCTCGGTTTGCCAGTGATCAAGAACGAGGGTTACTCTCCCCCTTCTCTACTATCACTCACTCTGCATATCTCCCGAGTTATTCCTCCTTCCCTCTCATCTGCCCCCTCCTCGCTCCTTCCTCATGCATTTCCCTCTTGCGAGGTTGCGTCTGGCACGATTTCAATCTCAGTGGTCAGGCCCGAGTCTCCTACGGATGGGCAGTTCACATCCCCCATCCCTCATTAATTCCTGAGGAGCCATCTACCTGCCAACCTACGAGTAAATTATTTCGGGCCAGCGAGCTGCTCTTGGTTCTCCGGGCCAGTGAAGTCCAAATATGGTATTGGTTTCGATGGAAGTTAATGCCACCTTTCCAAGTGCCTTCCACCACCTTTCTTCAGCCATCGTGGTCTCTTTGTTTTCAGCATATCCCCTCTCAGTAGTCCTGCAATATATATATATATATATATTCATAATATTAATTACATTCATTGACCTTTTTCACAAGTTCCATTCACATCACACATTCACATTTTTTGAGTTTTCCACAGTTCTTGGCCAGTATAGTTATTTTTACAAACTGGGGGAAACACAGTGTTACAGTTGATCAGGGCCTCATATCGACGACTCGATCTATTTACGGTGCTTCTCTTCTAGCTTATCATGTCCTTCCAATTTAACATGATCTGATGACTGATGGGAATTGGGTTTGATCTGATGGTTGACAGGAATTCACACAATCAAATTCTCAATTGTTTTTCTCGCTTATCCTATCCTTCCACCCAAAAGTTATTCAACGGTTGTGAATATTCTTGAAGCATATCCATGATCAAGAATGATTGCGCAACCACAATCTTTGAGTGTTTTAACTCATCACCCAACTCTGCAATGGGAAGATGTGCACTATTATAGAGTCAACCACAATCGTTTATCTTCAAAGCTATAAGATCGGATGGTCCTAACTAATTGTGGGATTGGAACAAGTGTGATGTTTAACTCTCCTTTCAATCTCCACAATCTATCCCTATCGTAGATTTGGAAATTGTGCATCCGACGATTAATAAAAAATATGACTTAAGCTGGTCGTTTGTTGAATCAACCGTAGTCATATATATTTGAAGCTATGAGATCTGGCGATTTCAACAAATTGTAGGATTGTAACTAGCGTGTAGTTTAATTCTGCTTCTGATCTCTGCAATTTATCCCTGTCATAGATTTGGCGATTGTGCATCAATGGTCCTGATTTTTTCTACATTTCATTGCACCATACCTACTGAGTTTCAACACGCCATATCTTCTAAGATTGATCTTTGCGTTTTTTAACCCTCCTGAGATTTAATCACAGGAACATTGTTGATCCTATCGTGATCAACAATAATCATGAATTTCGTTAGCTTTAAGGTGATTTTCTTCTGTCAATTCTTTTCCTACCTGAGATTAACCTTGTCGCTCTATTTACTATGATTGTTGACATCAATGAAAACACATGAATGGAAATTTTTCCAACAATATGTAGTTGGACGGGGGTTCGACAAAAGGATTTTGGGAGATATTTATCAATATCTAGTGAAATTAAAGATATTCTTTAATATCCCATGAACGAAGGTGCTATGGCATATGATCGTTGAGTGAATACCTAGTGACCATATCACATACTATCATCACCATTCATGTACCATAACACCATAACCATAACCATTAAAACTTAACTCTAATCCTGTAGTTGACCTGTTGTACTATAAACTGACCTCTAACTTCTTCCACAGTCCTTAGCAACCAAGCACCAACATCTCATCTCACCCTTTCACAAGATTTTCACATATCCACGACTTCCTTTACTACTACCTATGGATATCCATGCTTTTCTTCACTATAGTTTGCGTTCATCCACGCCCTTACGAGATGCAACTCATGGATACCTTTGAAACCAGGTTACTCATGTTTGTTGCAACTACAATACTTTCACCTTCAACCTTCCTTTCCAACCTCAAAAAAATGTCGTCACAAACTAGCCAAAATATCACAATACTAGACCATAACATTCACAAGATAGATATTCAATTGTAAGTGTGTGTATCCAAATGAGAGACTCTTTGAGGTGTATTTACACTTCTGTTAGGTAACCTCTTTTCTTATTTTAGGTCCTTCTTGTTACAACCAGTTTACCCTTTCACCAAGACTTGTAATCAACTAGGGGATTATTGAACACTCTTTGGGGCTTCCAACTTTACAAGGTCTTATCTCCCTAACTATGAGGAACCACGTGGTGTTCCACATATCACTGGAAATGGCACGATGTGTAATATCCATCTATGATAGGATTACTTGCAACTTCACTGTCCTTTATGTCCATATTCATTAATCAACTTTGGGTCTCATAACCACTCCTCTAGGGCTACATGTAGACTACATCAACTGTACCCAATTAACTCATCATCAATCTCGATTGTATAAATGTAAATAAATTTTCCAACATCCTTGGACCTCTCCAAGGTTTTACATAAATCTCTAAGGGTTGACATCAATCTCCAAGAAGGGTTGGCATCAATCTCCAATATCACTCTTCAAGGGTTGACATCAATGACAACCAACTGTCCAACAATATCTCCCTTTTGCATTGATGGAAATACTTAGATATGGAAACACTCATTCTCATGCTCCCCCTATGATCATCACTCCTCATCAATGTTTCTATATCTCCCCCTTTGACATCAATGGAAAATGTTATCTCCCCTTGGGGCTTCTCCCCCTATCTTCATACCTCTATTCTTTCTCTTCATCTTTGACCAAAGGTTAACTACCTCTGTTGATATGTCTCCTCTTGATGTTGTACCTACTATAATCAATCATGGGTACAAGAATAGCTCCCCATGTGGGTATGTCTCATTCTTTTTATGCTACTAATCTTCCTTTTTGGATCTCTCTCTTTGATGATTTTTCTTCCCTTGACTTTTCTATAAGATGTATATGTTTCCTTTCCTCTCTTATAGTGTTGTTTATTGTCCATTGGTGCTTCCTCTTGAATTTCACTAACACATATAAAACTCATTAAAAATTTGATTTCTTCATTTACTTTTCATGTTCACTTGACCATATTGTTCAACAATTTCCTTATGATGATATATCTTATGTTGACGGTTTATCTTTCCTTGTTTTGTTGTTCCTTTCACTGCTTCCCTTTATGTGACCAACTGATTCCAATTGATTTCACTAATTCCAATTGTAAATATGATTTTATGCATCTGACCCATGTTTCCTGTACCTTCTAAGCATCTCACGAATCCATCTTTGTCCATATGTCATAAATTGTTCATAGCCCTACTACTCAACTATCCATAATGGTAACCCATTTGTCATTGTATCATTATGCAAAATTCTCTTGAATATACTACAATTGATCATCACAAGTTATTGTTGATCAAACATAATCAAATATGTCCACTGATAATATTTATTTTCTCATCAAACTCTGCATGTATGGAACAACCTATACTGAAGATATCCCTGCCTAAATACATACATGCAATATAATCATAAACTTCTACTTGCTAATTGATACCTGTGTGGGAACACAACTTCTCAATCGATCAATATGTTACTATGTACTTATACTATCTAAATGTTATGAATCTGTCTCTGCAAACACATCATACTACTTGAAATATGGTCTTTGATCTGTAGTTTCTACTGCATGAACTGTAGTTTCTACTACATGAACTCCCCTTGTTCAACATTCATATTTACTGGGAGTCTCCAATTTGGATGGCTCAGAAAAATACCTGCTCTGATATGAAGTAATCTTCATCTTCGTCTGTAGACTCGTCACCTTTTTTAACTCTGACTTCTTCCTTTCTTCCTGTGGATTGATCTTTGATCTAAAAATGAAGAAGACTCGATAAACTTGATTAAATTAATTGCAAGTGAAATGTTATGTGTTTAAAGAAACTGGATCAATTTGGAACACATAATAAAGGATTACTTATGTAGAAATAAACATAGACAACAGCAAAAATCATTGAACATCAGACATAAACACAACAACTTGATAAAGGAGTTCACCCCACTCCGGGCTACATCTCCTGGTCCAGCCTCCAAATGGATCTTTTATATTAAATTTCTCAAAGTGCTTAAAAACATGTCTTACAGTGCTCAAATTGACAAACTGACTACTCCAATGGCTCCGCACCGTCCCAAAACCCCTGTCTGGGCTCTTTCGTCACCTGAAACGGTCGAAAAATGAAGAAGATAGCCTCCTTGAAGTTCTCCCCTTCAACTATGTTGTCTCTGGTTCTACAATTCGCACCCTTGTGCTTCAAACCTAGCACACACGCTCATTTAAGCGTAAAAACCAATACTCGTACGCAACCGTGCACTGGTACAAACCATAGAATGGTTAGGGTGCCTCCAGCCCCTAACCGCCTCGGCACTGGGTCATATGGCCATAAGACCAAAGGCTGGGCGCAAAAGTGGTTAATCCATTTTAAAACTCCCGCGCGGTTACACACCGACCAAACCACGGGTCCATACGTATCAACCAAAGGTTAAATACCCCGCGTGCATTTTAAATGTAATATGGTATACATATATGCAATGTAATACATTGCAATCCAAACAATAATATGTGTGCACGCCACTATACATATGGTCATATTATAATTGCAATGAAACCGTGGGTCGGGGCTTAGGCCCCGGCCCGCGCCCCTTTCCACATAGCACATATTTTAAACACAAATATATATGCGTCGGGTTATGAAACAAGTGACAAGTGATGGCACATTGGTCGGGCGTATGGTTGTGTGGTGGGAGGTCCCGGGGTCAAACCCTGTGCACTCCCGTTTACATTTTATATATAACAATGTGACCAACAGATGGGGGACACGTGGCGCCCATGCATTGGGCCATGTGTCTCCTTATTATTTGCCACAACAATGCACATGTGTCAACATACAATTCGTCCATGTCAACCAATAAAAATGGGCTAACAAACAACCAATCGATATGCGCCACATCATCATGATGGTACGGCCCTCCACGTGGCCGTACGGACAGGTACAGTCAGCATCCAAAAATTTTCCTGTTTGGCTTGGCGGATAAATCGCGATATCTCCTCCATATGGACTCCATTTGCGAAAGTAAATATACTGCTAGAATCAAGAAGACGAGACAGACGCAATCGCACTGTTTTCGTCTTATTCCGAGCACTTTGAAAATTGAGAAAAATTTGATCCCCTGATCACACCTCCCCATTAGGAAGCTTTTGGACCTCCAAAATACTATCTCAGTCTATGTGAAGATGAGGGTATAGTTCCCTCACCCTTCCAACCTCAATCCACTTGGCCTTGCTTGGATTCGTCCCTTTAAGACCAACTCGCAAATACTCCACATTTCCTCACTTCGAAGTTCTCATCCTTCTGTCAAGTATGGTGTCTTCCTGCAGTTCTATTAGATATTCTGGAGAAAAATCATCTATGGAAGGAATTTGAACATGCTCTCCTTGATCATCAATCAACGAAGTCTCATACAACTTCAAATTCTCAACATTAACAACTACATACATCTGCATATATGGAGGCAAATCTAAACGAAAAGCATTATTACCAATCTTGTCGATAATTTTGAAGGGACCATATCGAATTGGTTTCAACTTTTTACCTTCTCCTTTCATCCTCTCCTTGCTGATGTAAAGCCATACTTCATCACCAACTTCAAAACTGTGATCAACACGATGCTTGTCATGTCTCGCCTTGTACTTGGCCTGACTCTTCTCCAACTGCTCTTGCACCACCTGATGTATCGACTGAATTTGTTCAATGAACTTCTCTGCCCAATCAATATCATACTGCCCATCAACAACAATATCTTTCCCAAAGATGAAATCTAAAGGTGATTTGGGAAAATAGCCAAAACATGTCTCAAATGGCGACATCTGAGTCGAAGAGTGCTTGGCTCGATTGTACGCATGTTGAACGTAGTGTAAATGTTCATCCAAAAGCTTAGGATGCTTGCTGCAATATGCACGAAGAAGATGTACCACTGTACAATTCACCACCTCTGTCTGACCATCTGTCTGCGGATGAAAAGTTGTTCTCTTCTTCAGCCTGGTGTCCATGAGTGCCCACAAACTCGACCAAAAACTTCCAACAAATCGAGAATCCCGATCAGAAATGATGGACTTGGGCAAACCAAAATGCACCCAAACATTTTGAAAGAAAAACTGTGTTGTTTGTTCTGTCGTTACCTGGTTAGTACATGGCATCAAAATACACATCTTGCTAAAACAATCAACCACAACATAGAGATAATCATGACCCTTTCTCGACATATGTAAACCACCAACAAAATCCATGGAAATACTTTCCCATGATCGAGAAGGAACTGGAAGTGGAGTGTACAAACCCAACTTTCAATTACTTGGTTTACTTGTAGCACACAAGGAACATCCCTGAACATATCGCGAAACACTTTCATTCATCTTAGGCCAGTAACAAAATCTTTGCAAATTTTCCATTGTCTTGCCAACACCAAAATGACCAGCAATAAGAGAAGAATGCACTTCCCTTATGATGTTGATTCTTTCTCCCTATGGAATACACAACTTTCCAAGATGATACAAGAGATTATTAGGAAAATGATAATCCAATTTTTCAACATGGTTAGAGTGGCACAAATTTTCATACACATCCTTAAAGTCAGCATCTAAAGCATACTGTTCCACATAACTTTCATGCATTATAGGACTCTGCTTAAGAATAACTGAAGCACTAACAATAGGCCTGGATAGCATATCAGCTACTTTGTTAAAAAAACCCTTTTTATACTTAATAACCAAATGAAACTGTTGAAGAAATCCTATCCATCTGAAGTGCCTAGCTTGTTGAAGCTTTGACTGTGATTGTAAATATTGCAAAGGTTGATGATCTGTGTGTATAATGGTTTCTTTTCCCAACAAATAATGCTTCCATTTCTTTACACTTTGAACCAATGCATATAATTCTTTATCATAAGTTGGATAATTAATCACGGCACTATTAAAATTCTCTGAATGAAAACAAATTGGCTTACCATACTGAAGCAAAACTGCTCCCATCACATAATGAATTGCATCTGTTTGAATTTCAAAAGTTTGTCATAAATTCGGAAGTGCAAGAACCGGCGTTGAACTGATCTTTTCTTTCAAAGTATCAAATGTCTGTTGTTGCTTGCCTCCCCATTGAAAACCCTGCTTGACACTTGTCAAAGCATGTAGTGGAGCTGCAATGGACGAAAAGTTAGCGATAAACTTTCTCCAATATTGGGTTGCTCCCAAAAAACTCCTTACCTCTGTCACATTGTTGGGTCTGGACCATTCCAAAATTACTTTAACTTTTTTTGGATCAATTTTTAACTCACCACCACCAACAATATGACCTAAGTAGATAAGCAAAGTTTTACCAAATTCACATTTGGACAACTTCAAAAACAACTATTCTTTCCTTAAAACATCCAAAATTTTCTTCACATGTTCAATATGCTCTTCATGAGATTTACTGAAAATCAAAATATCATCTAAGTAGACAATAACAAAATCATCCAGAAAAGGCCTTAAGACATCATTCATCACTCGTATAAAAGTAGCAGGTGCATTGCAAAGTCCGAAAGGCATCACCATCCATTCAAACAAACCTTGCTTAGTCTTAAAAGCTATCTTCCATGTATCGCCTTCAACGATTCTAATCTGATGATAACCACTTCTTAAGTCTAACTTAGTGAAATATTTTGGATCTTTAAGTTGATCTAGTAAATCATCAATACGTGGAAGAGGATAACGATTTTTAATTGTTATCTTGTTCAAGGCCCTGAAATCAACACACATTCACCATGTTCCATCCTTCTTTGGAACCAAAACAATCTGAGAACCACATGGCGAAGAACTCGGCACAATTACCCCTTTGTCTAACAACTCCTGAATTTGTTTTTTAATCTCAGTATTTTCCATAACTGACATCCTATACATACCAATATTAGGAAGTGGAGAATCCTGTTGTAACTGAATT
>ML813521.1:136723-147727 GCA_009831015.1 Picea engelmannii | reverse complement strand
GTTTCAGGGTTTGAAATCTTTCTTCACATTTATGTGTCCACAAGAATTTTTTCCCCTTCTTCTGGAGGGCAGTGATTGGACAACCAATCTTGGAGAATCCTTTTATAAATATCCTATAGTATCCTGCTAATCCCATAAAGGATATGATATCCAAAACATCCTTTGGGGTAGGCCATTCCATGATAGACCTGATTTTGTCAGGGTCTACTACTACTCATTCTTCAAAGAGAACATGGCGTAAGTAATGTATTTTCTTCTAGAAGAATTCACATTTGTTGAATTTGGCATAGAGCTGATGTTCTCTTAGCACTTGCAGCACAAGTCTAAGATGTTCCTCATGCTCTTTTCTTTTCTTGGAGTAAATTAATATATCGTTAATAAAAACAAGTACAAATTTGTCCAGGAATTTGTTGAGTACATTGTTCATCAAGCACATAAAAGTGGCAGGGGCATTGGTCAACCCAAATGGCACCACCACAAACTCATAATGACCATACCTCATTCGGAAGGTAGTTTTATGGATGTCTTCACCCTTGATTCGGACTTGATGGTATCTCGACCTCAAATCAATCTTTGAGAAAATAGATGCACCCCCCAATTGATCGAACAATTCATCGATACTGGGCAAGGGGTACTTGTTCTTTATGGTTATCTTATTGAGTTTTCTATAATCTATAAACAGTCTAAGGGTACCGTCCTTCTTTTTCACGAACAGGAATGGTGCTCCCCACGGAGACAAGTTGGGTCGAATATAGCATTTATCCATCATTTCCTTTAATTGCATCTTGAGTTCAGCTAACTCGGGTGTGCTCAGCCGGTAGGGTGTCCTAGACACTAGCACCACTCCCGGTGCAAGTTCTATCGAGAAGTCTATGTCCCTTCTAGGAGGTAAACTCGGTACCTCTTCCGAAAACACATCTCTGTATTCTCTCATGATAGGGTGATCATCAAGGCTTGGTTTGTCATCTTCGATTGTTTTCAACACCTGTATTGCATATAGGGTACATCCCTTTCGGCAATACTTTCTCATTCACAGAGCTGATATTTGTCTCACCGAGACAGGTTTCCAGATCCCTTGAAGGGTTATCCTCTTCCCTTCCTTACTTACACATTCTAAGGTCTTATGGTAATAGTCCAATCTAGCTTTATGGGCAGCTAGCCAATCCATACCAATTAACAGATCATATAATCCCAGGGGTAATATGTTAAGGGTTTCTTTGGTGGGGAATTCACCCAATATTACTTAGCAGGCTGGTATGACTTCTTCTATCCTCCTTTTCGTGCCAGTGGCTAACTATACCAACCATGGCTTGGTATGTTTTTGTGGATGTATTTTACATTTGTCAACAACTTTAGGGGCTATATAACTCAAATTTGAACCAGGGTCAATTAAAAAAGACACTAGATGGTTGGAAATCATACCTTCTATTTCCACTACTGAAGCTTGGTGGTCGGCTTGGTTATTATCCAAGGCTACATAAATTTGTGGCACACTCTTGGCCACATCATTGACGGTAGTAGCTTTTTGTATGTTATAAATCCTCCAACTATTATGTTGTCGGTGTGGGCAGTCTCTCAGGAGATGTTCTTCTCTGACACCCTATCATTTCAAAGGTTCTTTCTTTGGGTTATCAATCTTCATTGATATGGTTCTAGAAGTCTTATTTCCACTCAAGGAGGGAAAATTCTACTGGTGCATACTCCGGGCTAGAAATTTCATTCTTGGGTTCTTCTTGTAGTTCTTAAATCCTGGTGATTTAATTCCCCTCTTCTTAAATCTTGAACTATTCTTCTATTTCCATCCTTCACAAGGTTCTGCTCGATGCCCAAATTGTTCATGACAATAGGTTGCCTTTCGAATAGTGTCTTTTAGAGTCCTTGGCTCATCAAATTTAATTCTATTCCGATAGTCCTTAGGTAGTCCACTGATGAAGCGTCGTACCTTTGCCTTTTACACCTTGATATAGGTACATACCTCAACAAATCGAGGAATTTGTTGACATATTCTTCTATAATAGGTTGTCCCAGTTTGAGTTCATAAAATTCTTTAGTCTTTTCGTCGAAATATTTTTTCGATAGATACTTCTTCCGAAAGTATTTCTCAAACTGTTCCCAAGACAGGTCCTCTTCGTGAACCCCTTTCATATTCTTAAGGTCTTCCCACCAAATGGAAGACTTTCCGTTCAAGTTGAAAGTTCCCACTTGGGCCTTCATATTCTCTAAAAAGTCATGGACTCTAAAATACTTCTTTAGCCCAAGCAGCCAGGCCTTTGCTTCCTTTCCCTTCTTTATTTCACCATCGAAGGAGGGTGGTTTGGCCTTTCTGAATTCTTTGAATTTTTGACCTTTGGAAGGATTTTTCTTCTTCTTTTTCTTTTAGGAATAGGAACTGGTCCTACTGCTAGAAGAGCCTTCTGAATTGCCAGCTTCCTTCTCAGAGGAATTACTCGACACTGGTCCTTTACCTCTGGGGTGGACTTTTTTCGAGGTGCTCCTCTCAGTGTGGCCACTGATATGACCATGTTTCTGAGTTTCAGGTTCATGCTGCATTTGTCTTTGTAGATCAGATAAACTCTGCAGTAAAACTGTGTTAATTTCTGTTTTCTTTTCTTGTTCTTTCATCATCCTTTCATTGTCGACCTTGTAGCTTTGTAATTCGACCATGAGACTCCTCACAGTCTCGGATAGATCTGGAGGGGCCCCTACTGCCCTCCTTTCATCAAACTCTTCATCTCTATTGTGGTTGATCTTTTTCTTGTGTGAAAAAGGAAAAACACTGGTTGTTAGTCAATATTATATTTATTTATAACCAATACATAATTCATATTTTCACATGTACACACACACAGTAGTGGTTTTTCATTCTTAACTTTGTCTTTTGATTAGGAAGGTTAAGACAGGGGGTTATTCTTTTTAAGAGTGTTTCGAATGGAGCTTCTGCACAACTCGTTCATGAGCCCAAGCAGGCCAAGTGTTGTAACCATGCTCTGATACCAATTTGTAACAAATCCACTATGGCATAATAAAAAAATTTCTTTTCCTCAAGGGGCAGAATCCCCGAAGTCCTACAGGGGCCTAGTGCAGGCTAGTTCTTCCCTATTCACCTCCTTGTTATCGTGGATTAGGACCATAGGCCAAACAAACTAGGCACCTTTTCGTGTTTCGCAATTCAGCGATACAAGCGAGTCCAATATTAAAGGTAGAATGGCAAAGGGGCTCTAAAATGAACCCCTGGCCATCGATCTGGGCGCGTAGATTGTGGATGTTCAGATCTACCCACCACTTAATGACAAAGAACTATCTCCCTTTCTTTAGTCCCTATATTGATAGGACCATATGCATGCCTGAATGTTGGTGCCTTTCACAACTCGCGACCTCGCGAGTCGAGAGTCGAAGACACTCGAATTTTCTTCACCGATCGTTGATACCTAAGATTCTGATATGGTATGGCCCCTCTTTATTAACGTTCTCCACTTGTGACCACCAGCTAGGGATAACTACTAGCCTTGCTCGCAACTCGCAAGTTCGCAAGTGGAAGGGTTGAACCTTTGTGTCCTTCTTTTACAAACCCCCAAGACATGAAAGTCAGAGAAGGTTTGGCTCCTTTTGGGCTTCTCAGGACTCACAACTTCATGACTCGAGTTGTTGGGCCTTTGTGCCCCTTTCTTATGAGAACCTAAAGTACAAGAAGTCAACAGGACATTGACTCCCATTTGAAATGACACGTGTCCACCACCTGTCACCACTTCTCCCTCTCCCTGGGCATCTTATCGTCACACCACCTGTCAACCACATGGGTCCCACCAAGCGAACGTGCCATGTGTTGCACAAGTTCTCACAAATTTCAATCTCGAGACTTCTACAGTCGAAGTTGATTCCCCTCAACCTCCAAGGCCCCGATATGCGATATGGTGAGGAGGTCCTGACTCAATGGTTGCTCCTACTTCTCTCTACTCAAGACTTCGTGACTCCAAGAGTCTGGTCTTCCAACTCTAAACTCATGAATCCCCATACACAAAATGGACAGATCACACAACTGTCCTTCCTCTTTGATCAACGGCCCAGATCACATCACTATCTCGTGACTCGGGACTTTGTGACTCCAAGAGTCCAGTCTTCCAACTCCAAACTCACAAATCCCCAATACGCAAAATGGACAGATCCCATGGTTGTCCTTCCTCTTTGATCAATAGCCCAGTCACATCGCTATCTCATGACTCGGGACTTCATGAATCCAAGAGTCCAGTCTTCCAACTCCGAACTCGCGAATCCCTGATACGTGAAATGGACAGATCCCAACCACCTATCCTCCAACATGGATGGTCCCGATGTCTTCGAGACTTTTGGGATGTATTCGAGTTCACTCTCGTGCCTAAGTAAAGGTTAATATCGATGGCTTATAGAGCTCCGATGGGTCCCTAGGATCTACGGTCCAGGATCCCATTGCGATCTTGCGACTCGGGACTTCATGACTCCAAGAGCCCAATCTTCCAACTCCAAACTCACGAATCCCCGATATGTGAAATGGACAGATCTCTACCACCTATCCTCCAACATGGACGGTCCTGATGTCTTCGGGACTTTTGGGACGTAAACAAGTTTACTCTCCCGCCTAAGTAAAGGTTAAGATCGACGGCTTATAGAGCTACGATGGGTTCCTGGGATCTATGGTCCAGGATCCCATCGCGATCTCGCAACTTGGGACTTCGTGACTCCAAGAGCCCGGTCTTCCAACTCCACACTCACGAATCCCTGATGCATGAAATGGTTAGATCTCTTCTGAGCTTAAATCATGAAGTTCAAACTCTCGGAGCTTCAGGCTCCCATGACCCCGAGGCCTTAGAAAGATACTCTTTCTTGCATAAGGGTTCCAGACCCAGATTGCATGAACCCTCAGACGGTTCTTGGAAAATTATCCCCGATCTTAATCAAGGCTCTGGTAAGGTTCAATATGGTTACAAGGTTTATGAGGTAGTTCTCAGAAAAGAGTACTCTCAAGGGGACTTCCCAGAATGTTACGAGAAACTAAGAAAATAGGACGATTATTGGTGGAGCAAACTCATGTCCCGGACTTAATCATTTTTGTAGAAAACAACTGAGGCATTTTATCATACACAAGCATCCATTCTATCAAATCAACATTAGGTAAACACTTCTATTCAGATCTATTTACAAGCACATAAAACTGAACATGCGATTATGGCATTAACTTCAAATAACACTTATCAGAAATAACACCAGAGGTGATGCAACTGCTAAGAGGGGTGCTTGTTTCTGCCCAATTGTAGGCTCAGTGACTCCGATAGGATTTACCACTAGCCACCCCTGAGCTGAGACCATGATGCTGCGAGACTGCATCTCGGTTTGCCAGTGATCAAGAACGAGGGTTACTCTCCCCCTTCTCTACTATCACTCACTCTGCATATCTCCCGAGTTATTCCTCCTTCCCTCTCATCTGCCCCCTCCTCGCTCCTTCCTCATGCATTTCCCTCTTGCGAGGTTGCGTCTGGCACGATTTCAATCTCAGTGGTCAGGCCCGAGTCTCCTACGGATGGGCAGTTCACATCCCCCATCCCTCATTAATTCCTGAGGAGCCATCTACCTGCCAACCTACGAGTAAATTATTTCGGGCCAGCGAGCTGCTCTTGGTTCTCCGGGCCAGTGAAGTCCAAATATGGTATTGGTTTCGATGGAAGTTAATGCCACCTTTCCAAGTGCCTTCCACCACCTTTCTTCAGCCATCGTGGTCTCTTTGTTTTCAGCATATCCCCTCTCAGTAGTCCTGCAATATATATATATATATATATTCATAATATTAATTACATTCATTGACCTTTTTCACAAGTTCCATTCACATCACACATTCACATTTTTTGAGTTTTCCACAGTTCTTGGCCAGTATAGTTATTTTTACAAACTGGGGGAAACACAGTGTTACAGTTGATCAGGGCCTCATATCGACGACTCGATCTATTTACGGTGCTTCTCTTCTAGCTTATCATGTCCTTCCAATTTAACATGATCTGATGACTGATGGGAATTGGGTTTGATCTGATGGTTGACAGGAATTCACACAATCAAATTCTCAATTGTTTTTCTCGCTTATCCTATCCTTCCACCCAAAAGTTATTCAACGGTTGTGAATATTCTTGAAGCATATCCATGATCAAGAATGATTGCGCAACCACAATCTTTGAGTGTTTTAACTCATCACCCAACTCTGCAATGGGAAGATGTGCACTATTATAGAGTCAACCACAATCGTTTATCTTCAAAGCTATAAGATCGGATGGTCCTAACTAATTGTGGGATTGGAACAAGTGTGATGTTTAACTCTCCTTTCAATCTCCACAATCTATCCCTATCGTAGATTTGGAAATTGTGCATCCGACGATTAATAAAAAATATGACTTAAGCTGGTCGTTTGTTGAATCAACCGTAGTCATATATATTTGAAGCTATGAGATCTGGCGATTTCAACAAATTGTAGGATTGTAACTAGCGTGTAGTTTAATTCTGCTTCTGATCTCTGCAATTTATCCCTGTCATAGATTTGGCGATTGTGCATCAATGGTCCTGATTTTTTCTACATTTCATTGCACCATACCTACTGAGTTTCAACACGCCATATCTTCTAAGATTGATCTTTGCGTTTTTTAACCCTCCTGAGATTTAATCACAGGAACATTGTTGATCCTATCGTGATCAACAATAATCATGAATTTCGTTAGCTTTAAGGTGATTTTCTTCTGTCAATTCTTTTCCTACCTGAGATTAACCTTGTCGCTCTATTTACTATGATTGTTGACATCAATGAAAACACATGAATGGAAATTTTTCCAACAATATGTAGTTGGACGGGGGTTCGACAAAAGGATTTTGGGAGATATTTATCAATATCTAGTGAAATTAAAGATATTCTTTAATATCCCATGAACGAAGGTGCTATGGCATATGATCGTTGAGTGAATACCTAGTGACCATATCACATACTATCATCACCATTCATGTACCATAACACCATAACCATAACCATTAAAACTTAACTCTAATCCTGTAGTTGACCTGTTGTACTATAAACTGACCTCTAACTTCTTCCACAGTCCTTAGCAACCAAGCACCAACATCTCATCTCACCCTTTCACAAGATTTTCACATATCCACGACTTCCTTTACTACTACCTATGGATATCCATGCTTTTCTTCACTATAGTTTGCGTTCATCCACGCCCTTACGAGATGCAACTCATGGATACCTTTGAAACCAGGTTACTCATGTTTGTTGCAACTACAATACTTTCACCTTCAACCTTCCTTTCCAACCTCAAAAAAATGTCGTCACAAACTAGCCAAAATATCACAATACTAGACCATAACATTCACAAGATAGATATTCAATTGTAAGTGTGTGTATCCAAATGAGAGACTCTTTGAGGTGTATTTACACTTCTGTTAGGTAACCTCTTTTCTTATTTTAGGTCCTTCTTGTTACAACCAGTTTACCCTTTCACCAAGACTTGTAATCAACTAGGGGATTATTGAACACTCTTTGGGGCTTCCAACTTTACAAGGTCTTATCTCCCTAACTATGAGGAACCACGTGGTGTTCCACATATCACTGGAAATGGCACGATGTGTAATATCCATCTATGATAGGATTACTTGCAACTTCACTGTCCTTTATGTCCATATTCATTAATCAACTTTGGGTCTCATAACCACTCCTCTAGGGCTACATGTAGACTACATCAACTGTACCCAATTAACTCATCATCAATCTCGATTGTATAAATGTAAATAAATTTTCCAACATCCTTGGACCTCTCCAAGGTTTTACATAAATCTCTAAGGGTTGACATCAATCTCCAAGAAGGGTTGGCATCAATCTCCAATATCACTCTTCAAGGGTTGACATCAATGACAACCAACTGTCCAACAATATCTCCCTTTTGCATTGATGGAAATACTTAGATATGGAAACACTCATTCTCATGCTCCCCCTATGATCATCACTCCTCATCAATGTTTCTATATCTCCCCCTTTGACATCAATGGAAAATGTTATCTCCCCTTGGGGCTTCTCCCCCTATCTTCATACCTCTATTCTTTCTCTTCATCTTTGACCAAAGGTTAACTACCTCTGTTGATATGTCTCCTCTTGATGTTGTACCTACTATAATCAATCATGGGTACAAGAATAGCTCCCCATGTGGGTATGTCTCATTCTTTTTATGCTACTAATCTTCCTTTTTGGATCTCTCTCTTTGATGATTTTTCTTCCCTTGACTTTTCTATAAGATGTATATGTTTCCTTTCCTCTCTTATAGTGTTGTTTATTGTCCATTGGTGCTTCCTCTTGAATTTCACTAACACATATAAAACTTATTAAAATTTTGATTTGTTCATTTACTTTTCATGTTCACTTGACCATATTGTTCAACAATTTCCTTATGATGATATATCTTATGTTGACGGTTTATCTTTCCTTGTTTTTTTGTTCCTTTCACTACTTCCCTTTATGTGACCAACTGATTCCACTTGATTTCACTAATTCCAATTGTAAATATGATTTTATGCATCTGACCCATGTTTCCTGTACCTTCTAAGCATCTCACGAATCCATCTCTGTCCATATGTCATAAATTGTTCATAGCCCTACTACTCAACTATCCATAATGGTAACCCATTTGTCATTGTATCATTCTGCAAAATTCTCTTGAATATACTACAATTGATCATCACAAGTTATTTTTGATCAAACATAATCAAATATGTCCACTGATATTATTTATTTTCTCATCAAACTCTGCGTGTATGGAACAACCTATACTGAAGATATCCCTGCCTAAATACATACATGCAATATAATCATAAACTTCTACTTGCTAATTGATACCTGTGTGGGAACACAACTTCTCAATCGATCAATATGTTACTCTGTACTTATACTATCTAAATGTTATGAATCTGTCTCTGCAAACACATCATACTACTTGAAATATGGTCTTTGATCTGTAGTTTCTACTGCATGAACTGTAGTTTCTACTGCATGAACTCCCCTTGTTCAACATTCATATTTACTGGGAGTCTCCAAGTTGGATGGCTCAGAAAAATACATGCTCTGATATGAAGTAATATTCATCTTCGTCTGTAGACTCATCACCTTTTTTAACTCTGACTTCTTCCTTTCTTCCTGTGGATTTATCTTTGATCTAAAAATGAAGAAGACTTGATAAACTTGATTAAATTAATTGCAAGTGAAATGTTATGTGTTTAAAGAAACCGGATCAATTTGCAACACATAATAAAGGATTACTTATGTAGAAATAAACATAGACAACAACAAAAATCATTGAACATCAGACATAAACAAAATAACTTGATAAAGGAGTTCACCCCACTCCGGGCTACATCTCCTGGTCCAACCTCCAAATGGATCTTTTATATTAAATTGCTCAAAGTGCTTAAAAACATATCTTACAGTGCTCAAATTGACAAACTGACTGCTCCAATGGCTCCGAAGCGTCCCAAAACCCCTGTCTAGTCTCTTTCGGCACCTAAAACGATCGAAAAATGAAGAAGATAGCCTCCTTGAAGTTCTCCCCTTCAACTATGTTGTCTCTGGTTCTACAATTCGCACCCTTGTGCTTCAAACCTAGCACACACGCTCATTTAAGCGTAAAAACCAAGACCCGTACGCAACCGTGCACCGGTACAAACCGTAGAATGGTTAGGGCGCCTCCAGCCCCTAACCGCCTCGACACTGGGTCATATGGCCATAAGACCAAAGGCTGGGCGCAAAAGTGGTTAATCCATTTTAAAACTCTCGCGCGGTTACACACCGACCAAACCATGGGTCCATACGTATCAACCAAAGGTTAAATATCCCGCGTGCATTTTAAATGTAATATGGTATACATATATGCAATGTAATACATTGTAATCCAAACAATAATATGCGTGCGCGCCACTATACATATGGTCATATTATAATTGCAATGAAACCGTGGGTCGGGGCTTAGGCCCCGGCCCGCGCCCCTTTCCACATAGCACATATTTTAAACACAAATATATATGCGTCGGGTTATGAAACAAGCGACAAGTGATGGCACATTGGTCGGGCGTATGGTTGTGTGGTGGGAGGTCCCGGGGTCGAACCTCGTGGACTCCCGTTTACATTTTATATATAACAATGTGACCAACAGATGGGGGACACGTGGCGCCCATGCATTGGGCCACGTGTCTCCTTATTATTTGCCACAACAATGGACACGTGTCAACATACCATTCATCCATGTCAACCAATAAAAATTGGCCAACAAACAACCAATCGATATGCGCCACATCATCATGATGGTACGGCCCTCCACGTGGCCGTACGGACTGTACAGACAGGTACAGTCAGCATCCAAAATTTTTCCTGTTTGGCTTGGCGGATAAATCGTGATATTTCCTCCATATGGACTCCATTTGCGAAAGTAAATATACCGCTGGAATCAAGAAGACGAGACAGACACAATGGCATTGTTTTCGTCTTATTCCGAGCACTTTGAAAATTGAGAAAAATTTGATCCCCTGATCACACCTCCCCATTAGGAAGCTTTTGGACCTCCAAAAGACTATCTCATTCTATGTGAAGATGAGGGTATAGTTCCCTCACCCTTCCAACCTCAATCCACTTGGACTTGCTTGGATTCGTCCCTTTAAGACCAACTCGCAAATACTCCACATTTCCTCGCTTCGAAGTTCTCATCCTTCTGTCAAGTATGGTGTCTTCCTGTAGTTCTATTAGATATTCTGGAGAAAAATCATCTATGGAAGGAATTTGAACATGCTCTCCTTGATCATCAATCAATGAAGGCTCATACAACTTCAAATTCTCAACATTAACAACTACATACATCTGCATATATGGAGGCAAATCTAAACGAAAAGCATTATTACCAATCTTGTCGATAATTTTGAAGGGACCATATCGAATTGGTTTCAACTTTTTACCTTCTC
>ML813521.1:89840-112906 GCA_009831015.1 Picea engelmannii | reverse complement strand
ACAGATGACTCCTCCACCAGCTTATCACATTGGTTATGCCGACGGCGCCAGCCGTTGGACACAAAATCTCGCTTCGGCTGCTTGGGCTCTTTACACCCCTTCACATGAAATGCTACATTCAAGCGGCATATGTTTGGGACCAGTAACCAATAACCAAGCCGAATACACTGTTTTCATTGGCCTCTTGACCGACGCCCAACATCATCATATTCGTCACCTTAGCGTCTTCCTCGACTCTCAGCTAGTCGTCCTTCAACTCAACAATGTTTATCGTGTACACGATCCATGCCTTTTTCGCAAATACCTGCAGGTTAGACTGTTATCTCGACATTTTGATTCCATTACATTTACACATATTCCAAGAGAATTGAATCAAACAACAGATGAAATAGATAACATGGTGTTAGATTGGCATATATCACATCAAAATACACAGACATAAGCATCTCATACATCCTGTCACAGCATATAGGAAACATAGACATCATCATCATCAAAACAAAAAAAAACATGTACCACATTTGGATCTCAAAAATATGTATACTCATATATATATATATATATTGGCCTCTCTGGCCATCCGAATGTTTACATACAAAAAATATATCAGCCCACCGGCCCGTGCCGCATCTCAGTATACAAAATTGGCTCACCAGCCTATCAAAAAGGTACAAAAATACCCCATACAATCAGGGGACCTCTAGGGCACCCCGAGCTGCCCCTCCCTCAGGAGGCGGTGGTGGCCCACCCCCACCTGCCCCAGGCGGTGGTGGTGGAACATCCGCAGGACCACCCTGCCTAGGCGGTAGGCATCCACTCATCATCGCAGCGAGCACCACTACTCGCCGCATGATCGACCGCCATGGTGGCGGTAACCCGATACACTTCTCCAGGAACTCCTCGTCCTGGATACGGGTCCACATGCCCTCAGGCATGTCTCGAAAAACCGTCTCAAACCGACGGACTAGATCATCGTCATCTCTGGCTGCTGCCGGAGGAGCATGAGATGGCCCCGCACCAGGATCATCAAAGCGGTGCCTCTGCGCTGGTCTCTCGGGCCCTGCTGGTCCCTCAGCAGCCTCATCCCTCGGCCGCCTCCCTGCACGCGGCGGTCTCTCCTGCTCTTGCTGCACGGGTGCTCTGAACACCTCCACCTCACGCCCGCGAGGTGCCAAATCTGCACATGCACCAAACAAGCAAACAACAGATGGTATCAGTGTCGATACATCAAACATATGCACTGGTATATCAAAAACACAAAATAAATCACAACATACAAATACACAACATACCTCTATGGTCAAAAACCTCCCCAGGAGGCAGTCCCATATCCGAGTCTCCCCGAAAATCCACCCCCGCATAGGGGAACTGGAGGATAAACTACAACGTCTGCCACCATATCTGTGCTGCCTCCTCAGTAAACTAATGTCCCCCTTCGCCACCGCCGTGGTGAACCAAAATCTGAGACCACCACCTCATGCGCGGCTCTCATACCGCTGGTACCTCCAGCACCACCCTCGGCCGCAACATCGGCACCCTCTCCAAGAAAAAGGCCACCAGGATGGAGCCAAAAGCAAACTCCCCCCTACCTATAGACCGACAACGGTCCAGCTGCACAATCATCTGCGCATGTAGAGTCAGACCCCAGGCGAACTGCTCACGGCCCACCACCACCCTCTCCATCAGTATCAGCTCACCACCACTAATCCGGTGGGGCGCTCGAGTCCCGTACACCCACACTATCATCGCTGCTACGCAACGATGCAGCAGAACATCTATCGCACTGATACGCACTGATGACCCAGTCATATAGTGCTCGCTTGAGCAGTATCGCTCGACGACCTCCGCCAGATCAGTGTCCCTCGGCAACACAGGCACTGTCGGCAACAGTGTTCCCCGAAAGGGGAGCCCAGTCAAAAAGTAGATGTCCTCCATCGCAGTGAAGGCGATCTGCTCTCCTCACACGAGGAAGCAGTGCTGCTCAGGGCTCCACATCTCAATCAGAAACTGGAGCAAATACTCTTGGGCCCATATCAGAGGGCACTCAAAAAACTTTAGCAACCCACTGGCTGCTAAAGACGCCCGCACTGCCGGCCTCGCCTCGGCCACCTCCCCCCGTAGCGGCTCCCAGTCCCACTCGCGCCATCGCACATCCATGCTCACTGATCGCCGCCTGCACACAACCCAGAATCCTATATTAGCTTAGACAATAACCCAATACATCAAATAAGCTAATTTTTTTCACCTTGAAACCTTGCCTCCAAGGCGCGGTTTTTACTCCCACAGGCGCGCACACATGCGCGCCTGTTCACCTTATAGACGCGCACACATGCGCGCCTGTTCACTTTACAGGCATGCGCTAGAGCGCGCCTGTCATACCCACAGGCGCGCTCTAGAGCGTGCCTGTTCAACATACAGGCGCGCACTCATGCGCGCCTGTCTACCCCACAGGCGCGCCCTCATGCGCGCTTTTTCAGTGTACAGGCGCGCACTCATGCGTGCCTTCCACTGAGTCACCCGTGCATTGGGGCCCACACCCTATCAAAATCCTACTAAAACTCCCGTACGGTCCCCTATACCTACCCTGCCCAAAAATTTGAAACCTATAGCTATGCAGGATGTTCAGACCACTAACCTGAATCTCGCACGCCGGGAAACGGATGCCTGGTACTCTCAGAATCACTCAATCTCCTTTGGATCATCTCTGGAACTCACTGTAGCAGCAGGTACAAATGAGGTGGCAATGTGGGCCCTACAACTATATATAGCCCTTTTTCCAAACTTCCACTCACCATTCCGGGAGCTCAGAGCGTCCGTTTTTCAAACTGTCTTCAGCCACGGGATCAGCGTCCCGTCACCTACATTTCAGCAGTCCCGGGGTCACTTTTCACCATGAGCCCCCGGGGTGCCTTTTTTCCACATCATGGCCAGGTACGCACGCACATTGTCACATTTGTCAAATACAATCTCATACCTTTGATACTCTTCAGATATAGTTCACTTTGGGTATTTGGTTGTTATGTGTGCAGGTACCTGCTCATCGGTCATCAACATCACCCCTTCAGGTATATATTCAGCACTGGCACGTAGTCTATCCCACTGAATTGCACTTACATTTCCAGTCACACCCTCTGATATTAGCCTTTAGGATCCTCATTCCTGGCTCTGCAGTACCCAAACCTCCATTGGCATCTGCGGTACTGCAACCCGGTAGCATTCTCACCCACATGAGTTGTCCCATTCATAGCACCTTTTTGCACTTTTGACACTCCTACTGTTCTTCATTACCCTTTAGGGATGGGAGTCCTGGTATTCTTACATCATGTTGCGAATCAACCACAGACTTCTTCTCCTCATTTTTCTAGCTTCACATATGGACTCCCAACTCATCGCTTTATGGTTATGTTCTTTTTTACCTGCACCTCCGCAGGACCATGAACCCACCATTTCATCCACCATCAGTTTGCCCATCTGCAAACCTATCTTCATTTCACCTACCTCATACAGAAACTCGCCAATGGGGACCCTACCCTTCATCAGTTTCTCATGACAATTCTACCCTACCTGGGGCACGCATTTCACACTGGGGCACCCATTTCTGTATTTGTACATTTCTCCCCAACATTATTTATTATTTATTATTTATTGTACAAACACCTTTATTTCTAGTCATTACATTCCTTGTCGTCACCTTTGGCGACCTACTCTCTTTTGGCCACACGCAACCCATGTCACCCTTGGTTGGAGCATTACTTCTCATTTACCCTTTTCGGCATCGTCCATATCTTCAGAGTACCCCACAGGTCAGTTACCTCTATCCTCTGAATTTTTTCACCTTATCCCGCCTCTGGCACAACTTAGCACCAGTCCTGTCGTCCCCCTGACACTCGACCTTGTTACACGGTTTCGGCCACTGTTTTCCTCATACATCCTCCAGCCAAGGGAAGTCTTGAGTCATCCCACTTCTTGACTTCATCCATGTACCTCTGCCACTTCCTCACTTCAGTAGATTCCACGGAACACCTTTTTGCTTCCGGGAGTCACGTCCCCCTTTTGTCGACATCAACACACTTTTCCAGAAGGGCAACAATATCTTGATTCTCATTCTCTATTTTAATGAGAGATCTCAGAAGGCACAGGGGGAAACAACATTTCTCTCTGCTGTCGTTGACCCCCATAACATTCGACGCCAACACTTTCTCATGTTATGGTGGGTCTTACTTTGCGACTGTTGCAGTCATTTTGGTCCTTTGTCGAAGACCTTTGAACATGGTAGGGCCATCAATGCCCACATCATCATTGTTGCTTATTACAGTGATCATTGCCTATTATTCAGAGTATGTTCCTTTGCATAATTGTCTTCTGCCTTTATCATTACCGCCCCTGAGGGCGCTGAAGTTGTCTACACCAACACTTCCGTCATCTTTTTTCAGAGTTACATCACACGAGCATGGGGCATGCCCGCCTCGTTTGTACACAATTGTATATTTTTTCTCCACACGTCTCTCATAAGATCGAGATACTGGTTCCTTTTTTCTCCAATGGATCGCTCCGAAAGGTCCCACTCTTGCTTTCCCTTCCAACAACATTCTTAGTAGAATAAACATTGATGGATTTCAGCTATACGTATGCTCCTAACCTCATCCATCAAGGGGCATCTGTTATCACTGAAATTTCGTCTGCACATGGCGACAAGAACTCCACATCATCAAAATAGCAATGAAGTCACTCATGGCATTGAATTAATCTCACAACACTCCAGAAGGGCCAAAAAAACCATACAAAGTAACCAAAAATTGAAAGGTGCTTTACATCATCTTTATGCACGCACATGCACGGGACAAAAATGTGTTTTGCGTGCATGCGGGCTCGACGCGCGACTGTCCACACAAAAAGCCGCGCATCTGCTAATACGGCGTATTAATTGCATAGGTCGGCCTCTCGACCGCCTACAGACCGGCCCCCAAGGTGATTTGACCCTCAAATCAGATTCGGCTCTGCAAAAACGGCTTATTAAATGACCTAAGTGAACCCTAATGCGCCCCTATTCACACCTGGAGAAGGTTACAGAACCACCCTTGAAACTGCTATAAAAGGCTGTGAGGACTCATTGTTTCAACAAGGAATTTGACGCATCGTTACGCTGTCCAGATGATTCAGAGCTTAGCCTTTGACAAACAACTCATCAGCAGTGAAACCCAGAGTTCTTTCACCACTCAGTTCAGTTTTGTTCATTTTGTAAGGAAAACATTGTGTTGAGGGCCCCGAAGAGCCTTCCGCTGGAGGGAGAAGGAACCCCTAGTCCCTCTCTTCTGCGTGTGCTCTGGTTTCAATAAAGCACCTACCTGAAACCATCGATGACACCTTTGTCTAATGTTTAATGTTCTTTGTTTATTGTCGTAGTGTTATTTGCTTTCAGTTCGTAGTTAGATTATAGTTTGTTTATGTTTCTGTTAACCCTTTTGCTCCACAGCATCTTGTTCTGCCCTGCCAAGCCCAATAGCGCATGCAAGCGTTCCTCATTTGCTCACCTGGAAACAATTCAAACGCAAACAATACCATTCATCCACGTCAACCAATAAAAATGGGCCAACAAACAAGCTATCGATATGTGCCATGTCATCATTATGGTACGGCCCTCCACGTGGCCGTACGGACTATATGGACATGTACAATCAACATCCAAAAATTTTCCTGTTTGTCTTGGTGGATAAATCACGATATCTCCTCCATACGGACTCCATTTGCGAACATAAATATACCGCCGTAATCAGGAAGACGATACGGACGCAATGGCATTATTTTCGTCTTATTCCGAGCACTTTGAAAATTGAGCAAAATTTGATCCCCTGATCTATCTTGCACTACAATTCCCGAAAGAACAATCTCTTGAACCTATTCTTTATTCACCTGCTCTTCTTTTCTTTCTTGTACTACTACAAATCTTGTGATCTATGGGACCTAGTCTCTATTCACCTATTCTTATTGTTTTTCATTTCTTCTCCAAACCTTCTTATATCTGGCATCTTTCTTTTTCCATGTAAATTTGTCTTCATCTTGTACTATTTCCAATCCTAAGAGTATGACTTATGGGTGTCCTTCATTCATCTAATCTTCCTTTGCTTGTTCTTGTTTTCTTCTTAAAACCTTCTTATATTTGATATCAGTGTTCTTTCTCAAATAAGTATCCATCATGCTTCTACAATCACAATCTATGTGTCCATAGTTATGGCACTTGTAACATTCAATTTCATGTGGGGCCACATAATCTTTTCTTGTTTGAACATTTCTTTCATAATCCCTGCAATATGCAACCTTATGTTCAAAGTTAGTACAATAAAAAGAATGATCATAAAAGAACTTTACATACATGGGAGTGAATGATCTTCTTTGTGGTGTAGTCCTTTTGAATTTATGCCTCGGCTGATCCTGATCTTCTCTTCTATTGAATCCTTTATTATGTGTGAAGATTATTTGTTGTCTGAATTTGGAGGGTCTTGTTGAATATGTATCTCTATTATACTCTTTCTTCTTTGATTCTTTCTAACCATGATTCCTTCCTTTTAGTACTTCTGCATAATTCTTACTCTTTTCTTCATTCTTATTTTCTAGTAACCTAGAGGGATTCTCTTTAAAATTCATTATTGATGAGGTGGATGTTTTTGTCTCTTCAACATTTTTGTGGAGTGTTGGCACAAGGTCATACCTAGGGTTCAATGCTTCAACAGTGCACCAACAAAACCCTGACTACTGGCACTTTCAGTAATACCTGTGAAGTAGATGAAGTCTCACCTGAGGTAGAGGCAAGGGGGTTTGTAGGACTCAATTGTATACAACCTAGCTGGGACACAGAACTGTGATCACAATACTTAACAGAGGACTTAGCAGTTAACATTCATTATTCTTTAATCCTTACATCACAGGTTAAAACCCTAATTAGATAACAACACAGTATTCAACAAGATCTAACACATCCAAGAACTTAGCACATAGAAATAGAGAAGATCTAGCATTCATTCATATTACTAAGCACTAAGCTACTTCATCAGATGCATCTAACATACATAAATATTTAGTACTAAGCATAAATCACATGAATAACACAAAGCAATCACAACACAGGATATACGTGGTTCACCCCCAACGTGGGGCTACGTCCACCAACTCTTTGTCTTGTTTATTATCTTCCTTCAATCTTCTTACATGCACAGAGCCCCAAAACCAACTCTGCATAGGACAGGAGATCTGCACACACCTCGTCAGATCCTCCTTCCCCGAGCTTGGCACACCACAGATCCTTCTTACAATCATTTGCACATAGCTTTGCAAGTTCTCAACACACACTATGCACATAGCCTTTAAAACTAATCGCACTTATCTCACTAGCTTACAAATGACTCCTTCTTACATCACCTAGATACTTATGTATACATTCCAAAAGGGGCCTAAACATGGGTAAGACCCATGGGCCAACATCCCATACCAGTTACATAAACCCTAAACCCAAAAATCTCGTAAAAGGGGGTGAGATCCTGCGATATCCTCTTTGCCTGGGTGCTCCATCTTCGACCTACCTGTCGAAGTCCCGAAAGTGGTCAAACATGAACACGGTTCTCCAAAACTTGGTTGAGGGCCAACAGGCTGTTAGGACCCATAAATTTCCCTTTTTCACTATATCTTTTGCTCATTCTACCTTATCATTTCTATGCTAAATGCCTACTATAATGTTTGCTAAGACCCTTTTTCCCAAGGTATGAATCATTGATCTTTCTTTTATATTATTATTTACTTAACATGTTTGATTGGTAGAGTTTCTCATATTTTACCCATGAATGTGAAACTAATGATCAAAATGTGTAGAACAACCACATCTTGAAGAAAGATCGCTAATGTTATGCCAGTTGTTACAACCTTTCGCCAGTTCTGCATGTTGTTACATGACTACAACAATTGCACACCTTTCCTGGAAGACTGTTACACCTACTGCAATAGATGCCCATCGATACTAGAAGTTGTTACACCTGCTGTAACAGATGCCCACCGATCCTAGAAGATGGTATATCATTCAAATATGAATCCTAAAGACCAATCCTCAAGGTTGTTACACATTTTGTCTCACGCTAGTGATCAAGATTCTTTTTCCATATTTTGTGAAGATGGAAGATCTTTTGTATCATACAAACAGCTTGAGAATATTTTATTCTCAAGGTTGTTCTGAGTCCATTTCAACTAAATGACTCTGTATTTAAATAACAGAGCTTTTGTAATCATTGGTACCAAAGATTAGCCATGGAACAGAGAGTGAAGTGAAGCATATTGTATCTGAACATTTTTGTGAGTTAATAAAGAATTGAATTGAGTTTCTTTAACCCACTGTAGTCTTTTTCAAGTGGATTCAGTCAGAAGGAAAGGGCCCACCTTCCTCACATAATCCCCTCTAGTTTTAGTTTTAAATTAAATGCTTTGATTTGGATTATTTATTTGTTTAACATTTCTAGAATACATTTGTTGTTACAAATCAGTTCCTTTCTGTTAATGCGCATCAGTGTGTCTCATGAGAGTTAGAATAAATTGTTGAATACTGTTGGAGAATTGCTTTCCCTTTTTCGCATTAGATTAAATCACTCTTTCAAGAAAAAGAAAATAAAAGTGTGAATTATTTTCTGCAAATTAAGTAGACTTTCTTTCGGCAATTAGCACAGAATTTCCTTCTGCAAGAGTAAAATAGAAAATTAGAATACATTAGATAATCCAGGATTCTTATACACTCATCAAATTAGATTTCAATTATGCAAGTGTGATTTCAATTATGCAACAGTATATTAGAACTCCAGCTATATCAGCAACTTGTGTTAGTGTTCAACTTTTCAACTCTATTTCTTTAGTACTGCAACTTGATTAGTGTTTTCATTCATAATCTAGCATAGACTGTGCACAATTATCTAACAATAACAAAACTTCCCTGGGTTTGACAATTCATATTGAACACCTTAATTATCTATTTATTTAGACAATTAAAGTGCCCAACATAGGCCCCAAACACTCACCTGTGACTTGTCCCAAGTCACTCTGATCTGGCCAACTCTACTTCGAAGGCCTCGAGCTTGGGTCAAGCTGCCTCGACTTGCTACTTTGCCAGAGCCTCCTGCTCAGTGAATTCCTGAATGATTGTCTCAGTGACAGGTCCTTCCAAGCATTGTTACTGAGGTGACCACTTGTTCCAATTGTGTACCTTGTCCCTCGATTTATTCAAAAAGGGTGCATGCTTCATCCTGCATCAGTTGGAGTCTTTGGGTCACTTCCATGACTCTCCTTTCGATGGCATGGACCTATTGTTGAAATACACGTTATTCCTGTGACCTTTTCATCTTCTTAACTGTTAATACTACCTTCAACTGTGCTTTCACTGTCGTTGCTTGTTGCTTTGCTTCCTGGAGTTGTGACTCCAATGTCCTTAGTTCTGGATCCTCTACAAGGAACTCATAAGTTTGCGGACTTTGATTGCTTAATTTATTACATTCTGAGGCCAACTCCTTGATTCTTTCTACTACACTCCAGGCAGATTCTTCTCTCTACTCTCACACTTCCTACGGAGTGTTTGGCACTTCTTCTAGTTTTAGTTCTTCCACTCTTTATTGAAGTTGTTGAATAGCTTTAGCGAGCTTCTCCACTTGACTCTACATTATGTCTTGTTCTATCTGTGCGAGGCCTGACACAGAGCAAAGTGCTCTGGTGACTACCTCTTTGAATCCCATGTGCTCTGTGAACAACTATTATATTTCCTTCTGGATCTATGCTTTATCCTCTGTAAACTTCACCTGGAGGTCATCTTTCTCTTGTTGCGCAATTCGAAGTTGCTCTAATGCTTCCTCCTTTTCTTTCTTTAATGCCTCTATGGCTTTCTCCTTTTCCTCCTGGACTCGACAAAGGTGAGCCTCAATTGAATCTGCTAATATTTGTAGTTGGGCAGGCTCATCTCCTACTTATATACCTTCTATACTTGTATACCTTAATCAATACAATTACATCTATTATGGCATGGTCCCAACGGTCCAATGGCGATCTTTCTAGCAATAACGGTGTTTCTAGCGGTTATGGAGCATCGTTCTAATGGTCGGGATGCCTCCAACGATCATATTGCTTCATCGTGGCCAAGTTTCAGTCGATGTTGTTCTTCTATTCTGGTGAGGTTCAAGTTCTACAAACCTTCCTTCTGCAAAGTCCTTTCTGGAACCTCCTGCAATTTTTCTAGCTTCTCTTTGTTCTTACTAAGCTTTATTTCTTTCTTCCCTGTGATTTGTGTCTCTAGATTCCTCTTTCCATTATTTTTCTTATATTTTCTTAGCATAGTAACTTCGAATTGTTGAGGATATTTCACAAGGTTCGAGGATAATACTTCTTCTCTTACTGTTTCTGGAGTAGGTGCTCTACTCTCCTACATGGATAAGTTCTTTAATCCTTCTTGTGTTCTTTCAACTTCGACAACCAAGTCTCTGGCCCTCAGTTTCTTCAACTTTTCCTCCTGTTCTTCTATTAAGCACACTATTCTCGTAGCCATGAAATCTCTTAATTCTTTCTTTGTCTTTTCTATAGCTTCCTCTTCTTCTTTTCTTCGGATATGATTTCTTTCAATCCAAGTCCTTCCTAAAAAAAGTGCAAAAGGGGCGTTCTTCTCAAAAAACTTAATGACCTTGAATCCTTCTTCTGTCGATGTTCCATGAGAACTCATAGGTACATGAGTAAGTCTTCCACATAGGGTTATCAGCTTCCCTTTAAACAATCATATTCCTCCCAATGAAGGAATCATAGTAGGTTTTCCCAAAATTTCCCAAGTACTTTCTGTTATGATGTTCACCTGTGTTTCTGCGTCCAATACACAGTCTATGTAGAAGTCTCCTATTCTTTTTTCTTTGCACTCTTTCTCTTTTAAAACCTCTGATAAGTTGATGTCTCTGTGATCATTCAACGTTTCTTTCATCTGCAATAATATAGCTTCGGATTATTTCTAGTTCTTTAGTATAGCCTTAGCTTCTTGACCTTCTTCATGGTTTTCTTGTTTCATGTTCATCTTTTCAACTTTAGCAATTGTTGCGCCTCTTTCGTCACCTTGGTGAGAAAATAAGAGGTGCTTGCATGCCCAGTTGGGTCTGTTGAGCAGGACAGCTGTAGAGGAAAGAGTTAGAGAAAGAAAAACAAAACTATAATCAAGAATTAAACTAATACAAACTAAAATCATAAGCATAGGGACATATAGATAACAAGAAAAAAAAGACCCATGTCACCAATGTTTTGAGGCTGATCTATTGATCAAATCAAAGCACCAAGAAGAAAGGGTACTATGAGTCCCTTCTTCCTCCAAGGGAAGGCTCTTGGACCCTCACAAGCTTGCTCTCCTTACAACAAAGAAAATGAGAATAGTGGTGAAAGAACTCTTTGCAAATCCACTCAATGGAGAGGTGGATTTCTCAATAAAATGGTGCCAATGTGCTCTTATCAAGGATGGAGTCCTTAAAACAATATAGGCAGCATAACATTACTTTGAATTCCTTGAGAAAATGAGATGCATTCATGGATTTTTATAGCATTTCATTGGGTTATTGTGTAACTTCTTTGTAGTGTGAAAAGAGTCCATTTAGGGAATTATTAGGTCTTTGACTAGCCCACCATTCGGATCCAGCCCGGATTTGGAGGTCAAATCATCTTGGGAGCTGAACCATAAGTGGTTGGGAGGCCAACCACATTCATAAATGCATCGTCTAGCAGGTGTGCGGCTTTTTGTGCTAACAGTCGTGCATCATGCACTTATGCGCGCATTCTACGTTCTTGTTTTGCACATGTGCGCGCGCGCCCAATGTCTGCAAAGTGTTGTTCAATTTTTCACTACTTTGTATAGTTTTTTCCCTTTTTTGAATGTTGTGAGATTAATTCAGGGCCATGAATGACTTCATTATTGTTTGACGATGTTGAGTTCTTGTAACCATGTGCGGACGAAATTTCAGAGATAATAGATGCCCCGTGATGGATAAGGTTAGGAGCATACGTATAGCCGAAATCCATCAATGTTTCTTCTACTGAGAATGTTGTTGTAAGACAGAGAAATAGTGGGATCGTTTAGAGCGATCCGTTGAAGAAAAAAGGAACCGGTGGGACTCGACCTTCTATGTGGTGTGAAAAATAGAAAACTGTGTACAAATGAGGCAGGCATGCCCCATGCTCATGTTTATGTAAATCTGAAAAAAGATGACTGAAGTGTTGGTGTAGAAAAATGCAGCACCCTCAGGGGCGATCATGATAGAGGCAGAAGACAATTCTGCAAATGAACATGCTCTGAATAATTGGCATTGTTCGCGGTAATAAGTAGCAGCGATGATGTGGGCATTGATAACCCTACCAAGTTCAGAGGTCTTCAGCAAATAACAGAACTAACGGCAAGAGTCGCAAAGTAAGACCCACCGTAACATGAGAAAGTGTTGGGATCGAATGTTATGGGGGTCAACAATAGCAGGGAGCAATGGTGTTTCTCCCTGTATCGTCCAAGATCTCTCATTGAGTGGAGAATGAAAATCAAGATACTATCACCCTTCCGGAAAAGTGTGTTGATGTCGACAAAAGGGGAATGCGACTCCCAGAAGCAAAGGGCTTCGGGAAATCTACTGAGGTGAGGAAGTAGAAGAGGTACATGGACAAAGTCAAGAGAGTGGAAGACTCAAGACTGGCCTTGGTTGGAGGATGTATGAGATAAAAAGTGGTTGCAACCGTGGAACGAGGTCGAGTGTCAGGGGGATGAAAAGACCGGTAATAAGTTTTGCCACAGGCGGGACAAAGTGAACAAATGCAGAGGATAAAGGTAAGTGACATGTGGGGTACTCTGAATATATGGACAACGCCGGTGAGGGTAGATGATGAGGAATGATCCAACCAAGGGTGACATGGGTTGCGTTTGGCCAAAAGAAGGGAAGCAAGTCGCCAAAGGTGACGACAAAAAGGATGATGAAATGACTAGAAATAAAAGGAGTTTGTACAATAAATAACGAATAATTTGGGGAGAAATGTACAAATACAAAAACGAGTGCCCCAGTGTGATATGGGTGGCCCATGGAGGGAAAACATTTCTTGGAAAACTGAGGAAGGGTGGGGACCCATTGATGAGTTTCTGTATGAGGTAGGTGAAATGAAGGTAGGTTCACAGATGGGCAAACTAATGGTGGATGAAATGGAGGGTTCATGATATTGCGGAGGTGCAGGTAAAAAATAGAACCGTACAGAAATAATCTGGGAGTCTATGTGGGAAAGCTAGCAAAATGAGGAGAAGGAGTATGTGGTTGATTCACGACATGATGAAAGACTATCGGGACTCCCATTCCTAAAGGGTAATGAATAAAAACATGAGTGTCAAAAGTGCCAAAAGGTGCTATGAATGGGACAACTCATGTGGGTAAGAGTGCTACCGGGTAACAGTACCGAAGATGCAAAATGGAGGTGAGGGTACTGCAGAGCCAGGAATGGGGATCCTAGAGGTAAACATCAGAGGGTGTGACTGGAAATGAAAGTGCGATACAATGGGAAAGACTACATGCCAGTGCTGAGTATATACCTGAAGGGGTGATGCCGATGGATGATGAGCAAGTACCTAGACACATGAAAACCAAATACCCAAAGTGAAAAATATCTGAAGAGAACCAAAGATAGGAGCATGTATTTGACAAATGTAACTATGTGCGTGCATACCTAACCATGATATGAAAAAAATAAAAGGGCGCCCCGGGGGCTCAGGATGAAAAGCGACCTAGGGACTGCTGTGATGTAGGTGACAGGATGTTGATCCCGTGGATAAAGATGGTTTGAAAAATGGACACCTTGGGCTCCCGGAATGGTGAGTGGAAGTTTGGCAAAAGGCCTATATATAGTTGTAGGGCCCACATTACCACCTCATTTGTACCTGCTGCAATAGTGATTGGACAAGCAGTTTGCAGAGGAGATTTGGAGATTCAGGGAGGATGAGGCAATTGATTGAGTATCTGCGAGTATCAGGTTAGTGGTTTGATCATCCTGCATAGAAATAGGTTTTCAATTTTTGGGCAGGGGCTGTACGGAGGGTCGTACAAAGGTATTTAGGGGGTATGGGCCCCACATACTCAAGCGACCTGTTGATAGGTGCGCATACGTGCACGCCTACCCACTGGATATGCGCACATGGGGGAGTAGTAGAGGGAATTTAAAGCGCACTCGATGGGTGCACCTGTGAGTTGAACAGGCGCGCACCAGTGCGCGTCTATGGGTTTGACAGGCGCGCACCTGTGCACGTCTGTATGGTGAACATGCACATGTAGGGGTGCACCTATGAAGCAAATAGATGCACAATGATGCACGCCTATGTAGTGCACAGGCGTGCATGTGTGCGTGCATGTGTAGTGAACAGGCGCGCCTGTGTAGTGAACAGGCGCGCATGTGTGCGCGCCTGTGGGTAACAAAACCACGCATATGAGGTAAGGTTGAAGTGTAAAAAACAAGTCTTTTTTAGATACTGTTGATGGTTGCATGAGTTGATATATGGCTCTATGTTTTCTGCAGGTGGACGGTGGTGACGATGCCAGTGCAGTGGCGAGAGTGAGACTAGGCCTAGTTGCGAGATGTCGTGGTCATTGAGGGGCCCGATGTGCGTGTGACTTTGGAAACCTATGGGTTGCTAAAGTTCTTTGAGTGCCCGTTGATATGGGCACAGGAGTATTTGTTACAGTTCCTGATCCAGATGTGGAGTCCGGAGCTGCACTGCTTCCTCGTACGAGGAGAGAAGATCCCCTTCACTGTGGTGGAGGATATATATTTCTTGACTGGGCTCCCCTTTTGGGGAATGCCCTTACTGGCGAAGCCGGTGTTTCCCCAGACCATTTTTCTTGCTGATATTGGCCAAAGATACTGCTCAGGTCAGGACTTTATGTCTGGGACTGTGGTGAGTATAGGGGCGATAGATTCCCTGGTGCATCGCTGTATAGCAGCGATGATTGTGTGGGTATATGGGTCACTGGCGACCCAACGGATTAGTGGTAGCTAGTTGTTGGTACTGGAGAGAGTGTTGGCCGGCGAGTGGTTCGCTTGGGGGATGACGCTACATGCAAGGCTGGTGGCGTAGTTGGACCACTGTCGGTCCACTGGTGCGGGGGAGTTCTCTTTTGTGTCCATCCTCATGGCCTGGTTTTTAGAGAGGGTGTTGATGTTGCGCCCAAGGATTCTACTGGAGATATCAGGGGTGCAAGAGTCACACTTTAGGCGGTGGTCGATAGTTTTGCTTCGTCATGGTGGTGGTGAAGGTGGACACTTCTTTTTGGCAGAGGTGACACAGGTGTGGCAGCAGATGCTGCAGGTGATACTTTGGTACCCCTATGCTGGGGTGGACTTCCAGGGTGACCCGGACATGGTGCTACCTCCAGGGGAGGTGTTTGATCATCGAGGTATGTTTAGTATTTGGTGTGCATATTTTTGGTTTATGATGTTTTTTGAGATAGCAGTCCATATGTATATGATATAGATGTTGATACTATCTCTTGTTTTTGTGCATGTGCAGATGTGGCACCTCACAGGTGCGAGGCGAATATGCAGAGAGCGTCGGCTCGTCGAGAGTCGGAGAGACTACCACAGGAAGAGAGGCATCGGCGGGAGGATACTGCAGGGAAACCAGCTGAGCCAGAGCAGGCAGCGAGGAGGTGTCGGTACGATGACCCTGGTGTGGGGCCATCACATTCTCCTGCGACAGCAGCCGGAGTGGATTATGATGATATACGTCGTCGTATGGAGACGGTTTTATAGGATGTGCCTGAGGGCTTATTGACGCGCATCCAGGACGAGAGTTTCCTGGAGTAGTGTGTTGGGGTGCCGCCACCATGGCGGGCCATAGTGCGATGAGCAGCAGTGCCTGGGGCAGGTGGTGGTGGGCTTCCACCGCCTGAGGGAGGAGTAGGTGGTGGGGCGATACAGGCACCATGAGTGTTGCATGATGTATATCTTTTTTTGTTGTATATAGGCTGGTGAGCCCATTTTTTGTACCGAGGTGCTATATTGGCCTGTGGATATATGTATTTTTGTATGTAAACATTCGGATGGCCTGATGGGATTTTATATATACATGAGTATACATATTTTGAGATTCATCTGGTGTCTACATGTGTTTTTTGTTGATGAGTTTGATGATGTCTATTCTATATATATGCTGCGACAGAATTTGTGAGATGTTTATGTATGTGTAGCTTGATGTGATATATGCCAATCTAACACCATGTTAGCTATTTGATCTGTTATTTGATTTAATTGTCTTGGAATATGTGTAAATGTAATGGAATCAAAATATTGAGATAACAAACTAACCTGCAGGTATTTACAAAAGAGGCACGGATCGCATACACGGTATACATTGTTGAGCTGGAGAATGACTAGTTGAGAGTCGAGGAAAATGCTAAGGTGACAAATATGATGATGTTGCGCGTCGGCTAGGAGGCCAATGACCATAGTGTATTCGGCTTGGTTGTTGGTTGCTGAGCCCAAACATATGCCACTTGAATGGGGCATTTCATGTGAGGGGGTGTAGAGAGCCCAAGTAGCTGAAGCGAGATTTTATGTCCAACGGCCGGTGTCATCGGCATAACCGATGTGGTAGGCGGGTGGAGGAAGAATCTGTCAATAGCACAAAGGATAGTTTAGATGAGAGGGGAGGAAAAAAAAGATTAAAAACACTAGAAAACGAAATAACCTAAAGTAGAATGACTACTTTTAATCATAAAATTTCATGAGATACAACTCGTTGACGGGTTCTTTGATAGAGAGGCCTTCGGGGGAGGCCATGATGTATGCACCTTTGGTGAGGCAATGTTGGATAATGTAAGGGCCATGCCAAAGTGATTCGAATTTGTCGTGGCCAAAGGTATCATGAGCGATATCATAAGACAGGATGAGGTCGCCTTCCTGGAATGATTGAAGGTTGACATGGTGATCAAAGGTAGCCTTGGATCATTTTTTAGCTACCTCGTTGTTCTGTAAGGAAGATCAACGATCTTCATCCAGAGACTCCAAGTTCAGCAAGCGTTGCTCCATTGGAAAGTTGTCTTTGGGACATGTGTTATTGAGATTGTGAAAGTTTGTGCAAACAGGGATAGTGCCCTATTTTTTGTCGATGGGTACAAGGTGGGAAACCCATGAAGTATAAGCGATGGGGTAAATAAACTTGGCAACGCATAATTTGTCAATTTCGGCTTTGATAGCCGCAACTTTGGATGGGTGTAGCGGTCGTTGTTTCTGGCGAACTGGTGTGATGTCGGGCTAGGTGTCGATGCGATGTTCGACAATAGAGGGATCGAGGCCAGGAATTTCCGTGTATGACCAGGCGAAAATATCCCTATATTCCTGGAAGAGGGATTTATATGCGGTGATTTCCTGAGGACAGAAAGCAGCTCCAATGGTGATTTCTTCGATGATGCCATGTTTAATGGAAATGTTGATTTTGATGGTGGGGGAAATGTTGGCCATATTACCTTCTTCAAAAGCATCACGGGTAGGAATGGGATTGTTGAACCAATCGATAGGCCCTGATGGTATAAAATATTTGGTTTCAACTGCGTAAATGGGGTTTTGGTTGGGAGGTATGGAGGCTTCCTATGGAGAGAAGAGTGTGCAGTGATGTAGCGCATCCTAGGGAGAGTTTGGGTGGTTTATCTCTTCTAGTATTTCCTCGTCCCAGTGGAAACGTCGGTAATACAAGGGGTCATGAGGAGTGATCTTGGTGACAGTGGTTGGGTGGTTGCCCCCTGGTGAAGAAACAGGGGGAACATGGTTAGGAGATGGTGAAGGGTCACTCAACATAAGCCATATATTGAAGTACTGAGGGGTACCCGTGGTCGTTGGGTGGAGAGTGTCCATAGGAGAATGAGTAGGAGAGTTGAGGGGGTTGCGAGGTAAGTCATCAGAAACGTCATTGAAGAACCATGGAGGTGTTGGGAGTGCCTTGGGCTCAGAAGAAATGACCTGAAGATCCTCTAGTGACGAGGTAATGTCTATTATCACCTCTGCGGGTTGGTGAAACAGGGCCAATTGATGTTGCCTGTATTCAAGGATCATAGGACACTGGTATGTAAAATGAGATAATGAATCACAGAGAGAGAAAGGGCATCTCATACGTTCATTGACTGAAGTGGTGACATAACGAATGTCAGTGATATTTGTTGAAGAGGATGTAGTAGGGCATGAGTTGTTCTGGAAGTTCTGGCGTGCAGTGGCTAATGTCTGCCGAAAGCGTGGTAGTGTTGGACAATGATGGGTGTAATGGCCATAATATGAATAGATAGCACAAGCATATTTGGTCCTCAACCCTTTACTACTGGAAGGGTGGGTGGTAGTAGTGGGACTAGCAGTAGTGACGGTTGTTGTGGGAGTTTGAATGGGGGGGATCAAATTCTGTAATTCAGGTAGTGATGGATAGTTGTTGGTTTGGTGGCCCTCCTTCTCACATAGTGCGCAAGGTGGTGGGATGCGTGGAGGAAGTGGAGTGGTGGGATCTTTATTCTTTCTCCTACCCCCAGCTGTAGCCGGGAGGTTAGTGAGTGGGGGGGTGGTGGGGGTAAGGACAGGAATCGTCATGGGGAGGCCTTCCTATGGGGGAAGGGATGGTCGAGGGACCATCTCATGTGGGTGTAAGTACCACACTGGGATTGCTAACACCATATTGGGTAGTGTGAGCGTTGCGGCTACCTGAAAAGATTCTATACCTGGTGGAGGGTAAAAGAAGGGAATTTGAGTGAGGGGTTGGGGAACTGTCTCCCAAATGGGACTATGCCCCTGAGGGGATGTGGATTTGTGGACTATTGGGGTCGATGATTATGCAGGAGGCTCCGACGGGAGTGGTTCTGTGACTATTGGGACGTCAGAAATGACTAAAGCCTCCTGAGGAGGAAGAGCATCCTCTGTGTGAGTTCCGTTACATGATATGATGCATACTCGATTAGTAGGAGGAAGGAGTGGTGGTGCTCCATGGTATGTCCCTAACAAGGATGGATCTTTGAAAATCCCAGGACCCATCTCTATGAGTGGATATGCATCTTGGTTTGTGTGGATGAGGGGAAGAATGTTATCGAGGTTGGAAAATGGGTTGGGCTCATAATGTGAGACTTGGTCGATGGTCATGATCTTCCCATTGTGGGGGAACATCATTGTCCGAAATATGGAAGAGGCCACTGCCTTCATAGCGTACATGTAGCTACGACCAAACAAGATATTATAATTGAGTGGGACGTCGATAAATTCGATGTCGATCAGAATAGTCTTGCCCCCGAGTTCAATAGGGACGTTTTGGAAGAGCCCTTCAGGAGAGGATGGTCATCCATCATAAGCTTGTAATGTGATGGTAGAGGGTATGAGTTCCAAGGAACCAAGTTTCTGCCATACTATTTTGGACATAATGCTTGTAGATGCACCTTCATCGATGATACACCGATGAACTGTGATGTTCTATATTTTCACTGGTATTTGAAAAGCGATCAATGCAGGAAGACGAGGTTCTCCGCTATCAATATCAAAGGTGATGAGTCAGGTATTGGTAGGGACGACTGCCCCCAAGGTGAAAAGTAGTGATTTCCACTACGTAGGACAAGTCTGAAGGAATTCCAAGATTGACATGGCAGCCGGGGATTACGCTAAGTCGTCTACCAAACTATAGTTATGAGCTGCCCTAGCCTGTGGGTTGTGGACATTCCGACGCAATGGGATGCGAGGGATGTGAAGTGGTGGTTCAGCAGAAAAGCGAGGGATCACCAACGGGTGTCCCGTTGGTGTAGGTTTTGTCTCTAGAGAGATGGGAGGAGACTCAGCGGGTGCATGATACTGATGATTACGTGTTTGCAGAATCATTTCTTCTTCACTGGTGAGGAGAATTATATGCTCTGCTGGATTGTTGGGGTTGAGGTATTATCCCACCTGAGGTGGGGGATGTTGTGTGTCCTGTTGGGTGTTTATCACACCTTGATGTGGAATAGTATTTTGCAGCACGGCGGGAGGGGGTTGTTGCACGTATTGTTGTGGTGTCGACTGAGGGGCAGGTTGTGCAGGAGAATGGGGAAGACTACCAGAGTATTTTAACCATTTGAAATCAGTGATCTAGGGGCAATGGTGAATGTAATGACCTAACTCACCACAAAGGGAACAAGGGAAGATGGTTTTAACATTATTTCTCCCTTTTTGTTTGTTATTATTTCCCCCTTGGGGGTTTTGGTTCCCTTGGTTATGGTTGCCCCCAATGGGTTGGTGTTGTGGGGATTGATTCTCTCCTTGACCTAGGTTGTTGTTATTCCTGTTCTGTCCTTTCTTCTTGGCATTGTTCGATGGATGAGTTGGATTGGTTGTATTCAACTGTTCAAAACTTTGGTATTGTTGAGCAGCCAAGGGTTGAACAAAATTTACCCCCGCATGAGGATGTGGGGGAGCCATGGGTTGTGGAGGACCAGGAAATGGGAAGTATGGATTCTTTGGTGGTACCGATCCATAAGGTACATAGGAAGGCGTAGTGCTTTCGCTAGTACTATAAGTTGATTTTGAGGGAGTACCACTGGTGGCTGGAAGAGGTGAATGTATGGGAGGTGCCGGTGGTGGTCCACTGATGGGTGGTGGTATAGCAACAGGGTATGGTTGTTGATAAGGGGGTGGGGGGTAATAAGGAGTGCCCCCATATGCCGATGGGTATTGAGGTGTTCCATACATCGGTGGTGGTTGGGTTTGTGGACCATGGTGTGTGGTGGCACCGATTAGTCCATCCACTGAGTGAGACATCCCAGGTTTGTCCTGGCCAAATGGCACAGGTTTTGGAAGATCAGGAAGTACCATGTATAATTACCCTGACTGTGCATATATGAGGTCATACTATTGGGCCTTACTAATGACTTCCTCTTCGGATTGAGGGAAGGTGGAAGCTACATCCTTACCAAGGAGAGAGACAAGTGATCTAAGAAACCAGTCAAGACACTGTTTCTTGGTGGTTTCCGCTTTGCACAAACTACGTCATCTATGCCACTCGTGAATGTGGTCAGTGATGTGTGTGGTTGAGGTTTTTTTGAAGTTAGACAGTAGTTCTAGACCATTTTCGTGGCGGATGGGTAATTGGAATAAGGTCAAGAATTCTTTGGCCAATGACTCAAATGTCGCGTGGGACCCTTATTTTTCTTCGACATACCATTTAGCCGATGGGCCAATGAGTGTGCATTGAAATAATCATAGTCTGATGGAATCATCCATAATGCTATTGGAAGAGAACCAAATATGAAATTTCATGACATGGTTGGCAGGGTCATCGCCTTCCTTTCCTTCAAACTTTCATCTGAAGGTAGTTTGGTTGGCATTGAAGGCCATGTGGGGTCATGCAATATAGGATCATTGGTGATTTTGGTGAGATCCGGTATGTTGAGGGAGGCCAAATATGGCATCTGTAGTGGGGGGGGGGGAGGATTAGCTCTGGCCATAGTGTGTTGTGAACCTGACCCTTGATGGGGACTGAGTGGGTTGGTGCTCCCTCCTTGAGAGGAAGTGGGTCCCCTGCTTCCGTGTAAAGGAGAGCGAGTGAACGGATGACCTTGGGAAGTTGACCCAAGTAAGGTACAACCAAGAAAAGCTGATCTTAAGATAGTAGCACTCACATGAGTGTGTGAAGGGGGTGCCGATGAGCGGGCATGACCAGGTACTCCCCCTAAGATAGGAGGGAGGTTGAGGAAGCGTCATGAATGACGGGGGTTCTGTGGTTCCCCTATGATGCCAGACTAGCTGTGTGAATGTGTGCAAAAAGTGGTGAGAGAAATATAGAAACAAGAGCCTTTGTGTTTGAATGTTTACACAATATATATATATCCAAATCAAACTGTAATCAAATGTGCATCATACATAAAGTGAGAAAGAAGCATATATGTGGGTAAATGGGTTTTGTCCGCATGGGGGGATCAAAAGAAAGCAAATGCTCGTGTCCTAGAAGATGTAGCGTCCTTCCTCTCAAATAGCACTGGACCTTCCAATAGTACTCAACAGTGGGGTCTGAAGCCACCGAAAGAGAAACTAGTGAAGGATGAAATAATTGGTTATAATGAGGGGTAAAGGGGGCATATGCTGAAAGAGATGGCAATATTTCCCAATAGCCACACAAAATCCAATCAAGGTGCAATTGCAGCACACAATTGCCACCTGGGTAGATGTCCTAAATTTGGCCACGAGGTACCTCGGTCAAAGTGTGGCATTTAGATTTTCGGCCTAAGAAATGAGTCATGGGCTGGATCTCGTCCAAGACGTGGGTGCCTCAAGGGAGGACGCACAGAACAACCGAACCTCAGCCTTCAACCCTTAATGGGTATCTCCCTGCCTTATGGTGATTGGAACACTTGACTTGGAGGATTTTCAGTTCCCTATTTGACAACCTCTATGTTTTGACAATGTGAGAACTAGATAACGAGGAGTTATTTGGATGCCTATCCCCGAAATCCTACCTAGACTAAAAAATTTCTTTTGGCACCTCCTGTGGAGGAAAACTTAGTGAGTTTTTAGAAAGATTTTAGATGTAGTTGTTTTGGGAGGTTGGGGGTGCAAACCAACCTCGTTGATTAAAAAAATGGGAGTGGATAGTCTCGTCAAGAAAAGATGGGGGTATTTTCGGAATCCATTTGGAGGAAACTTACTTTGACCTCCACGTTTCAAGAAGAAGCTATGTGAGTGATAAGTGACTTTCGTGTGTGTGTGAAAGTGTGCCAATTTTTAGTGAATTAGATGTCACCTTGCTGCATATGAACTTCGCTTGGTCCTTACAAGAGTTTGATTACCTAATTAACTAAGTGCCTTTGGTACAACCTTGCATAATTCAAAAGCCCTAGGAATCTAGCATGTGGACATGTGGGTTCGTTACTATCCTTTAACTCTCTATTGTGATGTAATCTAGAAAAAGCTTGAAACTATCCTAGATTGAACATGTGGGCATGTATGGGCCCGTTACAAACCTTTAAACTTCCCTAGTGTTTTGATCTAAGAAAGCAAAATTTCAAACACTATCCTATCTTTGTAGC
>ML813521.1:0-20156 GCA_009831015.1 Picea engelmannii | reverse complement strand
AGTGTCATTTGCTTCAATCCTTGGATGAGGACATTCAAATTCAACATGACCTACTCCTTCACAATTAAAGCAAAAGAACTGACCTCTATTTTCTTCTTTGAAATCTGAGATGTTGTAATTTGCTTCAACTGGTTCTTCTTCTTCTTCTTCTTTGTCTTCCCTTACATAATGGTCTTGTAGCTTGTCCCAAATATCTTTTGATGATGCACATAATCCCACCTTGGATTTCATTGAATCTGTCAATCCATCCAGGATGGTATCTATTACCAATTTGTTGTTCCTTTTTGCTTCCTTATGAGCTGCAGTATTTGGTTTCTTCAAAGCATTTTATCCTAAAGCAAATGAGAGCCAAACATCTACCCCAAGAACTTTCAAGTAAGTTTCCATTCTATTACTCCAGTATTCAAAATTGCTTCCATCAAATGGTGGAATCCCTTTTGGAATTTTGTCTTCCATTTCTTCTTAGGATCTTCCTTCCAGTGGTTAAATTGTACTAAAGGTAACCCGCTCTGATACCAATTGTTGATACTAAGAGGGGGGTGAATCAGTATAAAGTACAAATTAAAAAAAAATTCAACTCATACTTAAACCATTCAACTACATCCAATGATCAATGAACAATAGTATAAGAGTTACACCAATACACCACAATACACCATGCACAATATATGAGAAATAATCAATAGTTATTGTTCAAGGGAAGTAATGACTTCCAAAGGTAGCTACAGATTTTAAATGTAGAGGGAGGGATAAAACTCCAAGAGGAATATACAATCCTCCAATATCAAGAGAGATTTGAACTCTCCATCCTTGCCCCTTCCTTCCACTCAAGAATATATGAGAGATAATAAAACTTTACATTAAATCATCACCATCAACCAATAATAACATAGAACCTGATAATGCCTCGTGAGACTTCTTCAATTTATGAAATTCTTGGAGTAATCTGATCCTTTATATAATATTACTCAATGTATTCTCTAAAACTCCTCCAATTTTCACTCCTTTAATCCTCCCCAAAAAGAAGTTATAGAAAGAATGGTAGACTTTATTCAATTCTGGTCTATTCAAAAGACCAAACTTGTACGGAATGCCCCGTGCTCAATATTTAAGTTCCAATTCTGAAACTTGCACAAAAGAAACTAAAGTCCGTACTCTTTACAATCAAATTTGTCCCACATCATTTGTATTCTCGATAAAGAATTTATGCCTATTTTACTTGTAACACCTATTTATTGACTAACTTCAGGACTAGTCACAAACCCTATCTTCCACAGAGTGTATCTCCATAATTATAGTGAATCAAGATATGAAATTTTTACCATAGGTACCTTGATATGTCTTCTCAATACCATAGTGATTTCACCATCTGAATCATTCTATAAAAATATCTATAGCAAAAATGGTAAGATGACTTGAAAATAACATACCTTAGAACACATCACCAAAAGACTTCATCCTCCCTTGAAATCCGGCCTTCTTTACTTCTTGTTTCCTCTGAAATTCAACTTGTATCAAATGAATGTATAATGATGTTTACTTATACCATTTATGTCACTTCCTTTTAACATTATGGTCGACCTGACACTTTCTTATTTTGTATATTTTTTCTTTAATTATCTTTAGGGCCTACATGTACTTCCTTCTTCAATTCACTTTGTCATCTTCAAAAATCCATTTCTCCTCAACCATAAGGATCCACGTGATGTGACACATACCACTAGAAACAACATGATGTATACTATCCATCCATGGGTGTTGTATATGCATGTGCATTTTCCTTCATGTCCAAATAGCTTCATCAATCTTGCGGTCCAAAACCCATGACTAGGGTTGACATCAATGACAACAACCAATCTTCCAACAATAAGCACATTATTACAAATTATAAAAAAATTTGAAATACCTATGATCTAAAAATCCTTTAAGAGTTTTAAACATATTGTTTTGTGAGTGTCTCTTTAGCATTAGGGTATGAGATAATCATGCTTGAACTATGTCATGCCTTGATCATTTTAAAAATAATGTTTTGATTGTCGCGTTACACCTTCATGATAGTTTTTAATCCTAAAACTATGATATACATATTTTATTTGAATGTTTCCCTTCACCATCATATCAAAATTTAATCACTATATTACATGGTTATTATCCATGCTCTGAAACCATTACACCTTTGTCCTTCTTACCTGAACTCGCATTCATTGTATCGTTTGATGCTACTTCATAATTTGGGGTTAGGTTATTAGCAGAGGAGGTGGTTTTTGAGTGTGCTTTGTCCTATGGTTCAATTTTAATCAAAAACTAAAGTGGTGACCATGGTGGCGTCCTCCTAAAATCATAGTGTTCGGGTCACCCTCCACAATGAAAAACATATCATTCATATCAGGTAGTTTCAAACACAGAATCCTCCTTTCTACACCTATTGGTATATCGTAACCAATTATATGGCTCTTGTAGTTAGGATAGAGTCGAATGGATTATAGGCTCTACTCTCCCAGGATAATGTTGTGGATGATCTCATAGTCTTTGGATGGGTTAATTTTATACAGTCATTCAAGGGTTTTAACCTTGAAATATCCCAAGCTTTCACCAAGACCTTTGATGGTGCTAGATCCAAAATAGGTGACTTACAATTGCAAGTCAGTGAGAATTCAATAGAAAAATCCATGGGCCTATCATGAGAAGGAGACCACTGGTTCAAGAATATAAAAATCAAAGGTATTCCTTGGAATCTGTTAATGATTTCTAGGAAGTCGCGCTACGACATTAAAGGTACACCCATAAATCTGTTCAAGCCTCGATGGCATGGTTTGTTATTAGCTATCAAGCAATTCATCACCTATGAGGGACGATATGGATTCGTATTTTTATTTCATATATGCCTGTTAATAGTATTCTTAGGGTTTATGTTAAACATGCCTTTTTATCTGCTTAAAATCCTACAGAATATAGCTAGATTTTATCAGAGGAAAAACCCCAATTCAGAATCCAGTCTCTTTCACCATCGATTGATCTGAATATTTGTTGATGGCAGGAGATAGATGGCAAAAATTCTTTGTTAGGAATGGTTTTTTTTCACTCGTACCTAAACTGGTAAGTGATTTACCCCTGTGTTTTTATGAGTCTATCGACCCTTGTCCATCGACTCACTCTCTACAAGATCTTCATATCAAATTACAAGTTGCAGAAGACCCTGCATTACCCACCAAAACCCTGGTTGATTCTCATTAATCAATCAGAGACACACACCAAATGAACGAATTCAAACCTAAGAAGTCTTTAGAGGAAGTGTTGGATAAATTAAAGGGTAAGGTTTATGTCACCCCTAATATTCAGCAAGATCTGGTTGATGAGAATGAAATTCAAATCAAGAGGAAGAGAAAACAAAAAACATAGAAGGTTCAGGACATATATTTCAAGAACAAAAGTAATGGATGACTTCTTTCCAACATGACCACAAATCGACGTCAAAACCGTGAAAATCCTATCCCGCCATTGATATTGAAGACCCCATCTTTGTTGACGATACTAGCTCTGATCCTGCTAAAGTAAATTCACCTCAATCTAATTTTGTGTCTAACTTGCCTCCATTTTTAAAGGAGCAAGAGGGATTTTCATGTATCCAGTATGACCTGAAAAAGATTATGGAGCAGGGTAAACCTTTTAACTCAGATCAAACTCATCCATTGCCAAATCTAGAACAGGTGTATTGTGAAGGTTGTTTTGATTGGATCCAGAGATATTGCCAAGACATCCCTTATCTACAGGCTCAACTAAATCATGTAATGAATCAAAAATTATTTTTGGAAAAGGAAAATGAGGATCTTAGATCTAGCATCCATTCAAATTCACCCAGGACCAACAAACGTTTCAGGAGGTCAAGAGATGTTATCATAAAAAATTCCACCAATTTCAACGTTGTTGTAAATTCATAATTGTCTCATGTTTCTTTTTCAAATCTCTAAATGGTAAACACTCTTCTTGGAATTCGCATTTGGATTGTCTAAATGATAACTGAATTTTTTTTTATTTGGTTTTATTTAGACTATCTACAGAATCATAGATTTTGTAGCTTGTATTTTAATTTATTTATTTATTTGATTCTTTTCTAATTTAGATTTTGTTTCTCTTTTCTCATGTGTATAGTAGATTAATGTGCAAAGATTAAAAGAACAAGTTAATAGTTGGGAATACAACAAACTTGAAATTTGGTTTTTGAGAAACAATTTTTGAATGATGTAGCTATTTTGAATAGTTGTCTCAACAGACCTATCTTTATGGTTTTTTTTAGTAAATGATTTATTAAAATAGATCTGTCTTTATCTTGTATGATATGAGAAACAGACTATGAACTTGGTTGAAATAGCAGTGTTTTCCCATGAATAAGGGAAATTATTTTTGGATAGGATGATGGACTTATTGTTTTGAAAATATATGGGATGTAGTTTACTTTTTGGCTTTAGTCCTTCTGTATACTGTGCAATGCGATTATTGGCTCTCATATAATTTATGGACATGGAAAACTTATTTGTATTGTATTAGCTTTAGACTGTTCTACATATATGTTTTAAAGTTGTGTGTATTTTTACATGGTTCATCATATATTGGTTCTTTTAATATCTGTGACTAATCGTTTGTCTATACATTTTGAGTTTACATCGAATATTGGGTTTTCGATAATACCATTTGCCGATGATTGGAGTTGATTTTGTCTTCAACTTTTGGACAATTTAAAGTCACATGAGTAAAAAACTATTTGTCTTTCTATAATCATATATCTCTTTCGAAATATAAAGTATTTCCTTGAGTTGTTTCAAGAAATATCATTCTTTCTTCTTTTCATAGATTTATTCTAGACAATAGGTTAAGTGGAGCTTACACAATGTAGAAAGATGAATACAACTTAGTACCTTTTCTTTACTGTTGATTAGCATCAGGTTAGTTAGTTTTCTTTTTATTGGATTTATTTAATTTACGAATTCGTAACGATTAAATCACTAAAACTTTAATTATTTGTTCATTATCGTTATATCATTACAATCTTATTTGTTCATTATGTGTTATTTTGTTATTCGTAGTGAAAGAATGATTTCCTTTATTTTTGTATATTATTATTGATTCATTAGTTTAAACCATCATTTTCACAAGGCTTTATTTAAACCTTGTAAATGTGTATATCTATTGTATATAATACTACCACTAGTTAAGTAATCGTATTAGTTTGTTAATTGATAGTATTATACTTTTAGTTAGTTTTACCTCTTTTAAATATTTAATCCTAGTTGGCTAACAGAGCAATAAAACCTGTCAGGGTAGGTTATTCCAAACGACTTGGGTTAAATAGAAATCCCTAGATCGGATCTTCCCTTCTCATTGGCAATGTGTCATAAACGTTCATTTCCACTAAGGTGACCTCACCTGAACGTCATTTTGTTAGATGAGTGGCAATGGAAGCGACTAGTGCTACCTCTTCTAGGATTTCTCACACTCTCATCTTAGTTGTCATGGGAGGGGGTGTCGTGCCTCCTCCCCACTATGATTGTCCAGACAACCACAACTTCAGGTAGTGGCACAGTCCCCTCAATGATTATGACCACTATTCCTTCTATTCAGAATGTGTCTGGTTCTCCCTTTTCATATGGGATGTCGGGTTTCAACTCTAGTTCGAACTTAACCTACTCTACTCTACAAACTATTGGTATGGGGGAAGGTATTTCTAATGCTCCCTTACAAGAATATTTTGCGGGCACCACTGCGTCATTTAATTCTATCTCTTATGATGGGGGTCATATCCCTCCTTCACCACTTCACTCAAAGGTACTTTCAAGCAGCCACTCTGGCTCAAAAATAACCCTAGCTTGTTCAATGGAGGGAATCATGGGCCTCAGTATTATATGACTCTAATAGGGTCTATGCCTTTTTATTTATTTGGTGTGTTTGGAAACAATGTTTTCTCTTCATTTTCTTTCTCGTCAGGGGGAAACCACATTTTTGGTCAACCAAACCCTATGCAAGAATTTGTTCCTTCATAGGGAGCGATGACAAGATTTTAGTCCTCACAAGGTCTTGTAAATCCCTAGCAAGTCTTGTTTCCTTTGTAAGGGATGTCGATCGGGGGTAACCCCTCCCACACTCAGTGGAACCCCCAGTAGGGTTCAATACCTATGACAGGAGGGTCGGCTAGGGGCATTCCCAACCAAGGTCATTAGAATACTGTGTATGGATAAATCCCTACACAAGGTATTTCATCCAACTACGGTAATTTGACGGCGATGCAGAATCAAGCGCAAACTCCTTTTATTGGATAGAGCCACCATAGTCTCCACGAAAACCCTGGACAACAAGAAAACATTTCCTGACAACTTGGTGCCAATCAAAACGAGGCCCCTCTTTTACTTTGTGTTGGAGTTACTTCACACACACCTAGGATTTCTTTTTCCTAATGTTTTTCCTTGTTTTTAGTCATTATTAGACATTTATCCAGTCTCCTATTTTTTAGGAGAGAATATTCCACCTGGAGAATATTCTCTTCAGTTGACACTTCAATTTGACTAGTTGAGTTAAGTCTAAATGTTGCATTGGTTTTATCACCATGCAACATTGGGATAATCACCATGATAAGGTGCACTTTCCTTGGTATCATCATTAGACTGGTGCATTACCCTTGATTCCTTGATCTACTCCTCACTACAGTCTGTTCAATCAGTTAACTGAAGACTGGTTGACTAGTTAACTCAGCTAGGTGGCAATTCACTCTTGTAACTGCCTAAGAAACTAGACTAGGTGGAAGTTCACTCCCGTAATTGTTGGTGTGTGTCCAGATCACTCTAGAACACCACTATGGTGCATTGGTTCTCCTCTAGTGCATATTCATTGAGTCATACAGAGTATATCTTGTGTAAATTATTCATTATCAAAAACTGCTAATGAGAATTCTTCTATTCATTCTCTCCTTCTTATTCTTTTTCAATTTCCCTCTGCAAATGTGTGTAGTATTTTCTAGCTAGATATATTCTGTGCAGGTTCAACACATTTACATGGTATCAGATCTTATGGACTGCTAAGAAAAATCTACACCAAAAATTTTTGCAGGTACAAAAGATTGAAGATAGCGGAAAGATGGATTTCCAAAAAGAATTCATTCTTACACCTTAAAAATAATTTGCATGGAAGGAGAAAATAGCCATACATCTCCAAACTAGAGGATTGTACAAGTTAACCTTGAATACAAATACAAAAATGACATCAGCCATAGAAAAATCCAAGTATTTAAATCGCATGGATGAGGCACTCGGAACAATTTGCATTTTTATTTCTCTCGATCTCCTTTTTCACATATCTTCATGTAAGACTCCCAATGAATTCTCGACCATCTTGGAAGGTATATTTGGAAAATAGGATGAGATGAGGGGACACATGTTGGAGGTGGAATTTCTCACATTGGATCCAAAAATCTTAGACAATATCCAATATTTCTTTACAAAATTCAAGGATTTATTGTTGCAACTGAAAGCTTGTGGGGTTGATAAATCTATGGATTAGAAACAAATGGTTCTCACCATTCTCTCCAAACTTGGTCCTGAATTATCTATATTTGTCTCCACATTCCATTCTGTTAGATTCACCTCTGGAGCCACCTGGAAGATGCCTTCTCTTGAGGACTTTATCGAATCCCTAACACAAGAGAAAACCAAGCTCATCTACATGGGAAAAATCAAAGGCCCAAAGGCACATGCACTCACTATGCAATATGGTAGAGACAAATATTAGAAATATAAATATAAATACAAAAGGAAATTTCATGCACATCCGAAGAAGGAAGGGTACACAAAACTCTTCACCGATGCCTCTAGATCCAAAGGGGAAAAGGGAAGAAAAGGGGAGAAATGCACATACTGTCACAAAGGATTCCATCCAGAATCTTCATGCATGAAAAAACAAATAGATATAATGATTCAAATACTTTATAAAAACAACCTTGAATATTGCATCCCTGAGGGTGCCAAGAAGAAGAAGCCAAAAGATCAGAATCCCAAGAAAGGAAATTCTACCCATGCCTTGATTGCCATCAACTCCTCTCACGATGCTTGGATCGTAGATTCAGGAGCATCACATTACATCACTTCCTCAAAAGAAGTATATTCTTCATTGGATGCATGCAAAGGTCCTCCTATTATGATGGGGGGACAACTCTTCTTTTGAAGTCATTGGCAAAGGAAGGATTGAAATCAACAACATAAGCTTCGAGAATATGTTCCACATTCCCAAACTTTTCGTCAACCTTCTCTTCGTGTATCAGATGAATAATTCTGTAACTGGAAAGAACTTCATATTCACACCAAATTTCATGGACATATATTACATGCAAACCAACTCTAGGGTTGCTACCGGTGAGGTAAATCATCAGTCTAAATTGTATACATTTTCTGAATTCATTGAACCTGATTTTTCTTTGATGCTTACTCATGCTGATGAAAGTAGTAGGATATGGCATCAAAGGTTTGGAAATTTGAATTTCACATACATGCAACATATTAGCAAGAAAATATTGGTTGATGGTCTACCAGACATCCATTTCTCCAAGGGAGTATGTGAGGGATGTATTCTCGGAAAACACTCTAAAGAGAAATTCAAAAAAGGAAAGTCTCAGAGAGCTTCCGCACCTTAGATATGATCCACAGTGACCTTATGGGTCATTTTACACATCCATATATCAACAAAGTGAGGTTTGTTCTCATTTTTTTTTATTATTTCTCACATTTTACATGGATCTACTTTCTCATGCAAAAATTTGAGGTATTTCAACACCTCAAAGATTTCAAAGCCCTGGTTGAGACACAGTCCTGAAAGAAGATCAAATTCCTCCAAACTAATAACAGGGGAGAGTATGTAAATCATGAGATCCATAATATTTTCCATGAGGCAGGGATTCAGTTACAACACACAGTTCCCTATACTCCACAACAAAACAAAGTTGTTGAGCAGAAAAATAGATCTCTAAAGGAGATGGCATCTTGCATGCTACATGCAAAGTCACTACCACAGAGACTATGGGTTGAAGAACTTAATTGTGAAACATACATCCAAAACATATCTCCCCATAGATATTTCAAGGATAATACCCCCTATGAGGCTTGGAGTGGCCTCAAACTGGAAGTGACCCACTTTCACATTTTAGGTTCACGTGAATGGGCCTGGATTCCCTCTGAAAAGAGGAAGGCACTTGATCCATGGAGCACTGAGTGTATTTTTGTTGGATACCCCGACGATGTGAAGGGATATAGGTTTATTTATCATTCCTCGGACCGTCCCATCATTGAGAAAAGTGTCCAATTCGAGGAAATTTTCTCGCATGTACCTTAGTAGCCACATGCAGACACCTTCATTCTTCCACCTGTTCGAGACGATGAGCATGCACATGTTGAATCTTCTTCAGACAAGAGTTTTGATTAAGAGGACTCAGATGATTCATATTCAGAGTCAGTACAGTTAGATGTAGAGTCAGAGCATCCATATGTAGTTGCAGAGCTAAAGAAGAGGCCTAAGTGGGCACATACTACTCTTCAGGATGCATGGGATCTCATTGGTGATCCAGTCAATTATAGGAGGATTCGATATGATTTCTAGGAGCCTCTTGTTCCACTCACTGCCACTAAACCATTTATCTCCAAGCATATTTTCTTGGCTCAATCTTCAGATACACAGTCTTATGGCGAGAATGCTGGAAATCCCTTTTGGGAATCCACCATGCAGGAGGAGTACAACTCCCTCCTCGAGAACCATACTTTGGATCTGGTTCCCCTTCCTTCTGGAAGGAAACTTGTCATATGTAGATGGGTCTATAGGAAAAAGAGCACAGCAGATGGACATATTAGAAGATACAAATCTAGGATTTTTGCCAAAGGCTTTCAGCAAGTGCATGGTATTGACTATGATGAGACCTTCGCTCCAGTAGAGAAGATGGATTCCATATGATTGGCACTAGCCATTGTGGCAGCTAAGGGATGGGAAGTCCATCAGATGGACGTGAAAAATGCATTTATTCACAGTGATCTCTCTAAGGAGATCTATATGTAGCAGCCCTAGGGACTTATGTCAGAATCATCTTTGGTCTGTCGACTGAAGAAGTCCATTTATGGCCTCAAGCAAGGTCCGAGTGCATGGTATGCCAAGATGGACTCCTACCTGTTGTCACAAAACTTTGTGCATTGTAAATCAGACCCAAATTTTTACATGTTCAGGATGGTTGATTCACTTCTACTCTTAGTTATGTATGTTGATGATTTGTTGATCACTAGTTGCTCAACTTCAGCGATTGTTACAGTCAAGAGGATTCTACATGACAATTTTTTGATGACGAACATGGATCCACTACACTCCTTGTAATTGAGATCAGAGAGGATGCATCAGGCATCAAACTATCTCAGGCTAAGTATGCACGAGATCTCCTTGAGAGATTTCACATGACACACTACAAGTCTGCTCTGGCTCCTTTTCTATCAGGAGTCAAACTTGAGGATGGCGGGGAGACTCCACCGGTTGAAAAAAGATTGTACAAAAAGCTAGTGGGGAGCTTGTTGTATCTCACATACTCCAGACCATACCTCTCCTATGCATTCAACACATTTTCTAGGTTCATGGAGGATCTACATGAGATACATTGGAAGGATGTAGAGTGTATCCTTCAATACGTACAAGGCACCATCACCTTTGGGATTCATTATGCAACAAAATCTACATTAGATCTCATCGGGTTTACTTATTCTGACTGGGTTGGCAATAGCACTGATTGCAAGTCCACATCTGGTTACTCACCCAGTCTTGGTTCTGAGCCTATCTATTGGTTGAGAAAGAAGCAAGATGCCATTGCTCTATATTTAGTCGAGGTAGAGTATAGAGGGGTAGTTAACATAACCATTCAAGCTATGTGGCTACAACATTTTCTCACTGAGTTGGGAAATCAATTTCATCAATAAATTGTCATCTGGTGTGACAACCAAACCACTCTGAAGTTCTGTAGATATCCAGTTCAGAGGAAGCGAATGAAGCACATCGAGATCCACGTGCACTACATCTGAGACTTAGTACACAAGGGGATCATCGACCTATAGTTTTGTCCTTCAGCAATACAAATGACATACATCTTCACCAAGACCTTCATTGAGCCGAAGTTTCATTCTTTGCGAAGTCGTCTTGGAGTGAAGGACACAGTATCCTAAAAATTGCAGTTCTTTTTTTTACATACATTGTACCTTGAGTGGGGGGGTTTCCCATGAGGTTTTCCCTCTTTCCTCACTTTATTTTAGTGTATCTTTTATATTTGGGTACCTAACATGGCCTCGTTGTCAGGACGCATTCTTTATTTTCACCATAGTGATGTTTAGGGGGGGTGTTGGTGTTACTTCACACACACCTAGGATTTCCTTTTCCTAAGGTTTTTCCTTGTTTTTTATTCATTATTAGTCATTTATCCAGTCTCCTATTTTTTAGGAGAGAATATTCTCTTCAGTTGACACTTTAGTTTGACTAGTTGAGTTGATTCTAGATGTTGCATTGGTTTTATCACCATGCTAATGCGCACTTGCCTTGGGATCATCACCAGACTTATGAATTACCCGGTACTCCTTGATCTACTCCTCACTACACTCTGTTTAATTAGTTAATTGAAGATTGGTTGACTAGTTAACTTAGCTAGGTGGTAGTTCCTTCCGTAACTGCTTGAGAGACTAGACTAGGTGGCATTTCACTCCTGTAATTGTTGGTGTGTGTCCATATCACTCTAGACCACCACTATGGCGCATCATTTCTCCTCCAGTGCACATTCATTGAGTCATAAAAAGTATATCTTATGTAAATTATTCATTATTAAAACAGTTAATGAGAATTCTTCTATTCTTTCTCTCCTTCTTCTTTTTCTCAATTTCCCTCTGCAAATAAGTGTAGCATTTTCTAGCTAGATATATTATGTGTAGGTTCAATACATTTACACTTTGAATCCACCACAACCTAGACTACCTTTCCTGGAAACTATTCATTTTCCAGACTTGTTGAGGTTGTTGAATGATCCGATCTATCATGATCTGAGTTGCCCCCCCATGCCGAATAAGTTTCCCTCGGTCATCACTCAGTTTGAAGGCAAGCCTAGTGAAGATCTAGGTGATCATGTTACAACATTTAATTTATGGTGCTCATCCAACTTGCTAAAGGATGACTCCATTTAATTGTGTTTATTTCAATGCAGTATTATAAGGGGTGTCATGAAATGGTATATCAAACTTGATAGCTTGAAGTATGCTTACTTTAATGACCTGTATTTGGTTTTCTTAAACCATTTCTAGTCATCAGTAAGATATGATGTCGACACGGAGTTGTTATCCAACTTCAAGAAAGAAAAATTCGTCTATATCTTGTATGACATCAAAGAATGGCATTGACAAAAGAGTTTGATCAAAGTGAAGGTTCCTCCCTCATTTTTTCTTGAGTGGTTCCTAAATTTCTCGGTGCCTTGTGTATCCAAAGACGTCATGACATCCAGGGTTTTTTCCGAACAAGAGGTTTTCATGAGAGCCTAGCAACTAGAGTTGATTTACTCTCAATCTGGTATGTTGTACAAGATCCTGTTGGATACACCACGATCGAATTTTGACAAGACCAAACAAAATTTTGGGCCTCATGTTGATGGTATAGTAGGATTACCACAAGGTAATCCCATAGATCAGTTGACTAACCAGTTACAACAATTATCCATTCAACAGACTCTGTGTTATCACATTTATTTGTAAGAGGGGGGAAGTAGGGGGGGCCGATTGTTCATTCTTCTAAGAAGTTGGTCACTTGATGAAGGAATGAAATGAAATGGGCAAAAAACCTACAATTTGGCTTATATCCTAAGTCAACGGAGTGATGAGACATTTTGGTGTGACATGATAAGACACGCGCAGATCTGGGCAGTCGAGAGCTGAGTTCCCTAGATCAATAGTCAATGGCCATATCGGGGCCTCAACATGCACATAGGATAAAAAGGATAGAGCGAGCCAGGTAAAACAGATGTGGTTTTTTAAGGTGTTACATGTCAGCCAAAGACACACATCGGTCCCAAAAGCGGGGAAGTTCCAAACCACTTTTTGCAGCCCCGATATGCGCATGTGCACATAGTGTCATATCCTGGGCCGACAAGTGGCCACCCCTCATCACTTTCTCTCCCTCCATATATCTTCCACTCACCATCCCACCAGTACATTTCCCTTTTTCATATCCTTCCACCTCGCTCCACATCACCTCCATCCCATTACACCTCAACTCCTGCTTGTGTGGCCCCCATGCTATCCTCAGTCTCCTTGTCCATCCACAACTGTCCATCTGGCCATCGCACATCTGCTACTCCATACCAAGTGCACCAATCACTTTGTCAATAGACACATCTTCCATCAGGCTTCCCCATAATCATCCATCTCAGATCTAGATGGTGAATGTTGAGGCTGCCATGTATTACAGGTGCAGAGTTGACTTGAGCCTTCCTCGATCCCAATCAAGCAGTTATTAAGGTTGGTTGGTGGTGGTTGAGCATCGTTTCTGCCATAAATATAAGGCACAAGAAAGGATTTTCAGTTAGTCGACTCAACGACAGCTCCATTTTGAGGCTCATTTGTGTATGATAGAGGTTCACGTCTGAACAGAGACTGCATGCACAGTCTGTCAGGAAGCATGCAGACGTAATGCTCTCAATGCATCTACCCGGATATGCTTTTGTGATTTTTTTTTTAGTATAAATACTCGGTTTTGATATATTGTAAGTGTCGATGGTAGAGTTATGCTCCCGCTTGTAAAGTTTAAACAAGTCTTCTGATTCTATGGTTATGTACATGTATTTGAGACTTCTTGTTTAATAAAATTCAACTTCTTTCCATCTCTCCGTAAACACTATGTTAAGACACTCAGAATTGGAGGATCCAGTCGAGGGTTGTGATGTTGTTGTGATGAAGGTTTGATCACTGCAATGTTTTCACCAGTTTTAATCAGTTTCTCATGTTACCTTTTCCCCTCTTATACTGAGTAGCTCGGGCATGGAGTATCAAGTCGAGTTGTACAGTAGCATTATGATGTAGGTTTGATCATCGTGTTGTTGTAACTATGTCATTTAGACATATCTTAGTGTCTAAAGATTTAGGTCCAAGAGGATCTTGTTCTTGAATATTTTCTTCCTTAGGTTGTTGGAAGACCTGAGGTCCATAGCAGGCCCTTACATCTCCTCACCATTTCTTCCCCCTACTCACCCTTTTACTGTAGCTTACTAACTGAACTTAGATCAAGACCTCACTTTCCTATGCATTACATGGTCCAAGATTCTGAGTTAAATTGATATAATCTTGAGATTGCATCCATTATACCACCCTTTAAACTATTTACTGTGATATACAAACCAATGGGCCTTGGGCTTACCTCTGCTGCAATCCAGAGGTGACATCCAATGCTAACATTTTTGGCGTCGTTGTCGGGGATGAATTGAAGATTTTCCCTGGGATTGAATGACAAAGCTTATTGGTTCTGAAGGTGCATCAGAACCCAGTACATCAAGATTTCAACTGTGCACCTGGCAACTCCATTGTTGTGACTCCATTAATGCATATCTATTGGTGACTCCACTATTTCAGTTGTGGCCTCCAGAGGCAGACACACGAGGTCTACTCCACAGCTTCCTTTGGCAACACCTGAAGCTGACCCAAAGAAAATTATCAGAAAGGGAAAGGACCTTCATGAAGGTACTTCTACTATTGAACCAGGTATTTCTGATGATTTTCATTATCCTATAGGAACTCCAATTTTTTCTTTTCAGCCTTTTGTTCTACCTTCTATTGGAGTTTCCCAAAATTTGAATTTTGGGAGTGTTCATGTTGAGTTTTCCCCTCCTGGTCTGGGATTGGAGGGAGAAACCATTGTCACTCCTCTCTCCCCCGTGGTCATACCATGGTTTAGACCCAATGCCTCAAAATATTTTCCCACCCCAGGCTTTACCACTCCTCCTCCTATTAGAGTTATTGTTTCGTGGAAAAAGAGACCCATGTTCCCTCAAGCCCTCTATCATTTTCTCCAAATCCTCTCTTGTTTCCCTTTCCTCTCGGAAACTCAGTTCCAGCCTCCCTTGTTATAAAACCTTTTGGTGTTTCCCTTTTCTCTTGATGCTAATCCTTCTAGAAGTAGAATGGATTCCATAGTGGTTGCTAGATACACCCCTCTAGTCCTACCCCATCCCATGAATTCTCTCCCTGCCAGAGATTACCTTAAATATATGCCTAAGTTAATTGGAGAAGAGGATATAACTGCTGAAGAGCACCTTGTTGCCTTCTACAGTTATGCAGACAATCTAAATGTTGAAAATGAAGATGTTTGGATGAGATTCTTTGTCTAGAGCCTTGATGGTGAGGCTAGAAAGTGGTTCAGAGGTTTGACCCCTGGATCCATTGTTGGGATTGAGGCTCTAAATGATCCCTTCTTCAGACAGTGGGGGGATAAAAAATACTTTATGCATTATATCACAGAGTGTGGGTCCCTGAAGAGGAAAGAGGGAGAATCAGTCTCTGACTTCTCCAAATGATTCAATAAAATGTACAATAAGATACCTACTGAAATAAATCCTATAGAAGCCTCTTCCAAAATAACTTATGCTAGCGCTTTTGACCCTTATTTTTTCCTCCTTCTCAGAGAAAGAAGAGATACTTCCTTGGCTCATATGCAAGATGTAGCCGAGGAAGTAGAATCCAATGTGTTGGCAGCTAACCGACTCAGGAATAAGGTTGATAGAGACATCCCAAGAAAAAAATCTGAAGCCTCCACCTCCAGTTCCTCTGTTTTCCCCCCTCAAATGAATAAAGTAACCAAGTTACTAAAATCACTTTCAACTAGGATGGAAATTTTGGAAGTAGACGGGAAGCCGACATACAGAAATCCTCAAAATATTGATAACAGAGGCAACTTCAGGAGGCCGAATAACAATGCTCCTCATATTATTCTAAGAGAGCCTAGAAATAGAGATAGGGATGATCAAAAAATTCAAACCCCCTTCAAAAAAACCTTGTTATTGATGAGGAAAGGGAAGAAGAGGAGCATGACCTTGAAATTCATTGTATTGGAGACACCTCCCCTTTTCTCCATCTAATTCAATCTTCCTATGAGGAGTCCCTCATGAATAGTCAAATAAATGAGCTAAGCAAAGGGGAGAAAGAAAATAGTAACCCTAGAAAATACAACCTCCGGTCTAAAAAGAAAGAAGGGAAGTCTGACATCCCTGATCATCCTTCCATAGTAGAAAAACCTACTAAAGACGCAACAAACAACAGCAAAGAAAAGAAATCTCAGAATCCTCCACCAATAGCCAAAGACCTTGTCCCAGAGGTAAGAGAGATTATGAAGCCCCCTCCCTCCTTTAGTTTTGAGAATGAAATTCAGAAGATCAGAATCCCTGTTCCCCTTTCAGAGCTAGTCAAACACGAAGACTTCAAAATGTCCCTCTATAAGTTGTTGGAGCCTGAGCCATCTTTCCATCCTATAGACTCACTAAATATCCAAGATGAAAAGCCAGTTGTCATCCTAGGTCCTATGATAGAATATATAGATGATTCATCCCCTCCCTTCTATACATTACTGAACATACATGATAAGGTGTTGCATAATTTCTTGATGGACTCAGGGGCATCTCATAATCTCATTCCCAAAATTGTCATGGAAGAATTGGGACTAGAGATCACAAAGGCTTATCATGATTTGTATTATTTCGATTCAAGGAAGGTGTAATGTCTTGGGGTCATCAAAGATCTAGTTGTGACCTTGTTTCAGCTTCCCATGAAAAGTGTGGTCATGGATATTGTGGTGGCTGAAGTTCATCCCAAGTTTGGCATGCTTTTGTCAAGATCTTGGATTAAAAGGCTTGGGGGAACCTTGCAGATGGACCTCACATATGCTATCATTCCTATGTTCGGAGGGGAGCATAGAAGACTGTACAGAGAGGCTCATTTGGCCTATATTATTAGTGACGAATTTGACCCCACCAACTATCATATCTTTGCACTTGACACCAATTTGGGGGCTAGTTTGTTGAAGTTCACTGATGCTCCTAAGCATGCCTTAAAGCTCAAAAATCTGTTCATGGTTTTTCATGAAGCTTCTTTCTCCACCAGCTCTGTTTGGAAAAAAAAAATTGATGGAGCCTCCTCTAAGGATGTTGTTGGTACTAGAGTAGTCTTGGTTTCACCAGCCCAAGAATCCATATCTCTATCATACAAACTGGAATTTGAAGATACCAATAATGTGGTAGAGTATGAAGCTCTTGTTTTGGGCTTAAGAGCTGCAAAATACATGCGGATCAAGGATATATCTATGTTTGGAGATGCAGAATTGATTGCTAAACAAATTATAAATATGTATCAAGCTAAGCATCCCAGGCTCAAAACCTATAGAAATGATGGGACCTCATTGACAATTTTTTCTCGGCTTTCAAAATTTCATTTATTCCATGGAAAAAAAACGTCATGGTGAATTCTTTGGTTGTTTCAGCAAGCAATTTCAAAGTCCCTCTGCCACCTAAACTCAGGTATGATGTAGAAGTGAAATATAGAGCCTCTATACTTGACAATGTCGAGCATTAGTCAGTGTTTGAGGATGATCTTGAAATCAAAATATTCCTGGAAACTGTCGAGGAGTTTTCAGTATTGCACATTGATCAAGATCCTGACTCTGAAATAGAACCACATCCTGATGTTTTCTAGAAAAAGATTGTTGATCGTCACATTGTCCAGCTACCCAGAAATCACATCCCAAATGGACTAGTTCCTTTGGAAATGCTTTTTGACAAAAATGATGTGGCAGTGAAGGGTAAAATCTCAAATGATGATGCTAATGTGGTTGATGTTGGGCCTCAGAAATGTCACATTTATATCCTTTTTTTCCTTCACTATTCCTTACATTTCATCATGCCATTAACCTTCCATCATACTATTTCTATAATGATACTTGGGTTTCTACTTATTATTTTCCATTGTATTCATTTCAGTATTATAAGTGAATTTATGATTAAATCTTAGAAAAATGACATATTTTCATCATATATCAAGGTTGGATGAGTTTGATGATGTGTGCAGGCATATGTGAAGATTTCAACAAAGTCAAATATTGCCACCTAGCATCAAATTAGAATTTCATCTTCAATCTTTGAAGATTTGAAGAATATTTGGGACAATCATTCAAGAATATTCAAAGGAGAAGATCATGGAGATTTTGATAGGATATTTTATCCAAGATATGAGTGGAGGATTTGAAGGAATAAGTTGAGAGAATAGTGGATCTATAATTATGACACTCTTCAAGACTTTCATGTATATAAGAGAGTGATCTCTCTTCATAATGGGGTGAAACATCATGTAATGGATAATTTGGGAAGTTGGAGTTAGAGATGAGAGATTAGACTTAGATCAGTTTGAAGTCTTAAAAGGGGATTCTTAGCTTTCATTCTTAGCTTTGTTATTCTTTCATGCTTTGTCATTTGACTCTTGTAATATAATTTGAGATTGATATATTGTGTGAGATCACATATGTCTTTTGTCATTCAAATCTTCACATGTTGTATTGTTTTTCCTGATCAGAATCTGGACCAGGGGTCAAATTTTACCTCAAAAATTAAAGTTCTCGGAATTGCCTCAAAACAAATGGGTTTGTAGCCCTTGTCATCACGAACCCAACGCAATTCGTTTCGTCTCAAACGGACGTCGGGAGCAAGAGATATCGCGATCTGTTCGAATCGCCAAACAGGAAAAAAAAGGGTGCTGACTGGGCAGGCCGTATAGCTGACGTGGTAACCGTACAGTTGACGCGGCACTTGCTGATGTGGCAGGTGGGTGACGTGGCACATTTTAATTGGACGGTGGTCAGCGAATACAGGGTTGACATGTGTTCAGTTTGAAGCGAATAATAAAGAGACACGTGGCCCAATCCATGGGTGCCACGTGTCCCTTGTTTATTGGCTGGTTAGTTTTTATACAAAACGTTTTGGAGGCCGCGGGGTTTGAACCCCGGACCTCTCCTCCAAATAACACCTTTGCAAATTCGGCTAGCCAACTCGCCACACATGTTTCTTGTTAAGAAAGTTCCCGCACATTTATTTAAAGTAATGTAATGTTTGCATGGGAAAAGGGCGCGGGCCGGGGCTTAGCCCCGACCCGTGGTTTCATTGTAAACCATGCGACCTTATGGTTTATGGGGGCTGTGTTATCGTTTGCACGCGGGTATATAAACATAAACCATATATTAAAATGTGTGTTGTGTTTTATAAACAAACGGTTATATGTATATAACCATACCTTATTTGGCACGAACTCCAATGCAAACCACCAGCCCGAGATTTCCCGTCACATGCGGGATTCACTGGCCGTTAACTGACAGTCCAGTTGGCAGATTTTTGGCGGAGCGCTCCAAAAATGGCGGAATTGCCTATTTGTCAGGGTTATCTGGCAGTTAGCCAGTTTTATCTGGAGTTTTTCTAGGGCAAACTGGAAAAACTTTAATGAGCCATAACTTTGGCTAGGAAAGGCCTTTTGGGACGAATTTTGGATGGATTTTGGGTCTCTTCGACCTTCTGGAGCCAATGGAGCAGGTTTCAGAGCCATCTGAGGTCATTTGCAGGTGATTTTTCTTCGTGTAATTTCCAGGGCCACCAGGGCCATTTCAGTGCTTGAGCTGTTGGAGGCATTGCTCTGATGAGCACATAACCATTTTCTGAGACTGAATAGTCATTTATGACTGTTTATTATTCTCTGAACACATTGGGATAGGTTTCAGATCCATTGGGGGACTTCTACAGGTATTTCTACCTCATTCTTGCTCAGGGAAGCTTGGAGGCCACTTGTAGAAGAGGTCATTGCTAGATGAGCCATTGTCCATTTGCAGAGTTTTTACAGTCAAATTTGGGGTTTTTATGTATTCTGAACCCAATGGTACAGTCTGTAAATCCATTGGAGTTGAGCCGCAGCTTGTAATGAGAATTTGACAAACTAATCCCAAAGAGCCAAGTCCATTGAAGGAGGCTCAAGGAGACGTAGCCCAGAGAGGGGTGAACTCCTTTATCATCTTGCTTTTGTTGTGAGTTTACTGTGTTATTTGCTGCACTT
>ML813520.1:170910-182927 GCA_009831015.1 Picea engelmannii | reverse complement strand
TTTTTTTGGATTATTATTATTTTTTTGGGGCGCTTTAGGGTGTTCAACTCCTGCACCCATGAGTCGACATGCAGTTGTGTTATTTTCCATGTCTACCGAGGCCAATATCTGTTATTCTGTGAGATTTTGTTGGTGCTCTAGTCCTGCCATGAAAGAAAATAGTTGCATGCAAAATTGTTGGAGGATTACATGTGAAGTTACAATATCCGTTGTTTTTTTGTTGGAATAAAGCATATGTATGAAGGCTACATTTAGAAACCATGTATGGTCAGATGTGCGGATATGACATTACATGTTCTTTCTCCTCTACATAGACTGGTGTGCGCATGCTATAATTTGTGTTGTGCTTGAGATATGATATGTGCAACAAAGATTCTGCAAGATTATAATTTGATGTCTGGAAGCATGTCTGGGTGGTTTTCCACAGAAAACTGGGAACTTGTATCGTGGGCACAACAGTCTGTGTAGAGGATAAAGAACATGGTTAAAGGGCATATCTGGATAAATTGCCAGGGAAAACCAAAAATTGTTTAGCTGCGACCATGCAATTGCATGATATTTTGTGCCTTGTAATATATTTTGGCCAAGGAAAAAAAATCTACACGTTTACAACCATGGATAGAGAAGCACAAAGGTTCATGTTTCTGCCTTTCTAGACTGTTTGTTCAGTCAGTTTTTCTATGTGTACATATTGCTTGTTCACCGGTGAATGCCAACTTCCATTGATGTTCATTGAATTTTGTGCGTTCCTACATTCAAACAAAGAGAGTAGTTGGAGAAAACGAGGGAGTCTTGACTGCATCGACTGAAGAGGATATAGAAAGGTGCACGCATGTGTTGTTGTTTCATATTGTGCTATTTTGTATTTTATTTATGGTCTGTATATGTGTTAAAATAGTTGTGTGCCTTCCTACATGGTAAGTTATCTTGCTTACATGATTTTCTTCTTGCATACTAAGCTGGTTCATGTTCGTTGTGTTTACGCTACATTGTTGCATTTAAACAACATAATGGTTGGACAGGATGGAGGACTCTTTGGAAGGTAAATAGACCCATTTCTCTTTCTTTTAGATGTATGTCTTCATACTAACTTGCCTTTGTGTCCATTTCATCTTCGACGTTGCTGCCTTGGAAAAAACAGGTTGCTTGGACATGGAGATGAATTTTTATGTGCAACAACAAAGGGTTCTGTGGTGCAATATTCTAAAAGGTATACCAAGTGTGTTGGTAAATTAAATATACAAACCGGTGGGGGCATATAATATTAGACTTGAAAATGATGACTTTGCAGTAATGGGCTTTTCTGTGCTCCCTATTTCTACTTTTTCCATTTTCTATTATCCCTTTTGTTTTCTAATTCATCTGCCTAGTGTGCTTTCCAAAAATCCCTTCGTGCGCCAGTTGGTGGACTAACAGATTCACATATGTGGTCATGCTTCTACCTTCTTCCATAGTTACCCACTTTCTCGATTGTGGGTGCCAGGCTGGCAGGTTGAAGATTGCTCCCCTGGCTTCCGAGGGTCCACGATATATAGATTGGCCATGGTGCCCCGCGCTCACGCCCTGTTTACTGTTAAACATTTCTCCAATTAAAAAATTCAGATGCATACATTTTTACGGTTATTTGGTCCTTCCTATGGAAAATATACAATGCATATGCTTGTTTAGTCCTGATGTTCATCTACACATGCTTGCATCAGAAAAATTTGGACTAGTGACACGGGCATGAGCAGTTAGTCATCCCAGACATTGACAGACCGACAAGGCCAAAGGTAAATATGCATACACTCTGCTCTTACTATGTTTACTAAACAAATTTACTGGGCTATATATTCATCTATGGCATGGCGAATATGATGATGTCATATGCAATACATGGTTTGTAGATCGCAAGGAGTATCAACAAGTACAAGCGAGATGCCGAACGTGTTGCATGTTCCGCAGACTAAGAGGTGCGGTTGCGAAACTCTGGCTCCATAGTTCATCAAAACTATGCATGTACTTGTAGCACACTACCATTCACTTTAGTTTTCCTGTTAAAAAAATGTCATCACGTCTAGAGTTGTGACATCCAAAGTACTGTCAATAGAGGGCTTGAACAGCCGCCAAACTGGACAAGTGTTCATCGGGGGCATAATGGTTGTCTATAGCACCTACCTGGACAAGGCAAACAAAAGTAGATCCATTATGCGTGCTGACATGACAAAAAAGGATGCCACGATGATAGTGACACTTACTGTTCCTCCACAACTTGTCCAGAAACATCCAGAAAAGATATTGCCGTGTAATGGGATATCCATTACATATTTTAATATATTGCCCAAAACAGTATATGATCGTGGTGATTGCGATCGAATTATTTCGCTCAACAAAACAAGCATTGTCAAAAAAATCTCGTTGTTTGTTCAGAATATCGTTTCGTCCCGGACTCGACTATCATCCAGCTTGCACAGAGCACTGATATTTACCCAATCGAAATGATTGGGGCTGTTGTCACACTGGCGAGAAAATTTGGCTCACAACACATTCTCCATATAAAGGATGGAGAGTCCGACAATGATAAGGCAATAGTACCGCTTTTCGTATTCAGTTTTGTCCTTTTCTTTTGCATGTGCATGTATGTCGGATAAGTTAAACAAATATTGCATTGTTCCATGTTGCAGCTACAATTGTTTGATACATATTCAGATTTGTTTTCGTCAATGGAACAACAATTGCATAGACGACAGATTCCACTTATGTTGTTCAAAAATATAACAAAGAAGAGGGATTCTAGAGAAAGGATCTTTTGGACAACCCAGGCAACGTTTGTAACAGAGTTGCAAGCAGACATAGTAGAGGATCAGAAGAAACTGGCTAGCTCTATAACTGTTGTGCGTATACATCCACAAAATCATTCTCACTTTGCTTATAGAAATAGCCTTCAACAAATGTTTGCGCCTGCTTAATTTTTTTCTTTTTTTAAAAGGGGAGGGGGGGGGGGCGGGTGTAGTAGTGTATTATGTTGTTCAATGTATTAATCCCTTTGCTCGCATTCCCAGGTTGAAGGTCTTTTAGTTGCAGCCAATGTGTACTCGACCCGCTTTGAGCCTGTATGTGCAAAATGTAACTCCACTGCTTCTGCCTCCTCTTTGATAAGTGATGATACGTTTGATTGTTTGCGATGTGGTGAAAAATGTCCATATATATATGGACATTGCATGAATGTTGTTATCCGAACCGTGGGCAACACAACTGTCCATTGTACAGTTAGGCAACCTCTGTTACAAAATGTACTTCCTGAGTTGGCAGAGTTGTTGTATGAAACGTATCTACAGAAAAAGGCAAGCAGTGTCTACATGCTGCGACAGCTTTGGATACACAGAAAATTCACCTTGAATGAGGACAATGCAATTTTTCATATCGGCTGAAGAAGGGGAAAAAAATAAAATATATCAAACTTTGGTAGGAAATGAAAATACGTCATGTGTCTCTGTAACATTTGTTCAACATCCAGATGAATGGTCGTTGGACTTGGCCCATATCTTTGTAATCCCCATATAGCGCATGTTCCCGGTTATTATCTGCTGAGAACATATACCAAATACAAGAGAAAACGAATGCGGCGATGTCTTTTATTTGTATATCAAATTGCTTGGTGCAAAGGTCGATGGGTTCTGCTCTATGGAACCTTCTAGGAACTTGCTTGCGGCCTGTTTAAAGTATGGTTGGTTCTTGGTTATCTGTTTTATCTTTCAATTTGTATACCATGGAAATCAAACTATTCTTTGGAGTAAACAGAACAATATAATTGAATTTTTTAGCCAGCTGGCCCCCGGATCCGCCTGATAATTTCTATGGCGCTGTGATGCAAATGTACTATGTGGCTTACTTTAGCAGATTTCCTTGATCGATGAACTTGGTCAAATTATTGTTATGAAATGATTTGAAATCAAAGAATATATAGTGTGCAAAGTGAAACCGTCCTATCATAGCAACAAGAGGCTCTTAAAATTCAAATTGGTCGTTGTTTTGGCATTTTTGCTTTTTCGATGAACTTGGCAAAATTAATATCTTGGAATAATTTGAAATCAATGAATATATACTGTGCGGAGTGAAATTGTGCTATCATATGAACAAGAGGGCCTTAAAATTCAAATTGGTCCTTGTTATGCTTGCGGTGATAGAATTTAAAAAAAACTTTCTTGTGTTTGCTTCATTTTAAAAAAAATAAGCGATTTAACATCCTTTAATAATTTAATGTAATTCACTTGTACAATATCAATAGTTAATATTAATAATTTAGTATTTGAAAATAATGTTTTTAGATAAAGTTAGATAGGATGAGCATCCTTGAACAATTTCAATCTTGAACCCGCCAGACGTGGAGTCTGCAAGTTTGCCTGCCAATTTGTATATCGTGAAAGTCTGGGTGATATTTGCAGAACACGAAACAAAAGAGGCTCAAATTTCAGCTCACCAGGCCAAGATCACGCGATCCAAAAAGTGACCAAGTATGGAACGAGGGATCCACATATGCTCTATAAAATGTCGTGCATACTTTCTAGAAGTACATGTTTACTATGTATTGGTCATTTGTTAGAAAACTTTTATATCAGTCGCCTGACTAGATTGTACAAACTTTCTCGTCTAATTAAATTCTGCAATATCATAATTTAATATTAATAATTTAGTATTGAAAATAATGTTTTTAGATATGTTAGATAGTTGATAGGGATTAGCATCTGTAAACAGTGGAAAACATGAACCTGCCAGCCCTCAAGTCCATCTGTCAATATGTATATCACGGAACTCCGAGTGCTATTTGGAGGACACAGAACAATGAAACTGCAATGTTGAGCCAGCCAGCTCGCAGGTCCGCTTGTCAATTTGTATATCGCAAAATTGTGAGTGGTATTTGTACATCACGGAACAATAGAGGCCCAATTTTCAGCCTGCCAGCCCTAGAGCCCCCGATAAAAAAAAATGGCTAAGTATGGAATTCATACAAGATCGCTACGGGATAATAAAAGTGCAACGTTCATCCAACCAGCCCGAGTCCGCCTATCAATTTGTATATCACAGAAGTTTGGCTGCTATTTGTAGGGCACGAAACAATAAAACCTCAATTTTCAGCCCGCCAAGCTGCAAACCCGCGATCCAAAAAGTACCTAAGTACCAAGATGGACTAACTTTGTCCTCTGCTTAAATTATGAAATATCAATATGTAATATTAATAATTTAGTATTGAAAATAATGTTTTTTTATATGTTGGATAGTTGATACTCAATAGATACTCAATTTTCAGCCTGCTAGGCCGTGAACCCGCGATCCAAAAAGTGCCCAAGTATGGAATGAGGGATCCGCATATGTCTTAGAACAATAAAAATGCAATGTTCAACCAATAAACCTGTAGGTCCTCCTGTCAATTTGTATATCGCGGAAGTTTGGGTGCTGTTTGTAGGATGTCGAACAATAGAGACTCTATTTCCAGCCAGCCAGGTCGTGAACCCGCAATCCAAAAAGTGCCTAAGTATGGAATGAGGGATCCGCATATGCTCTATAAAATCTCATGTCCATACTTTATATAGAGAGTCATCTCCGCAAGTCCTCCTGTCAATTTGTATATCGCGGAAGTGTAGGTGCTATTTGTAGGACACATAACAATAAATACTCAATTTTCAGCCCGCTAGCCCGCGAACCCGTGATCCAAAAACCGCCCAAGTATGGAATGAGGGATTCGCATATGTTCTATAAAATCTCATGTCCATACTTTATAAAAGTACATGTTTACTATGTATTGCTCGTTTGTCGGAAAAAATTTATAATAGTCGGTCCACCAAAATGGACAAATTTTGTCCTTTGCTTAAATTCTGCAATATCAATATGTAATATTAATAATTTAGTATTGAAAATAATGTTTTTTTATATGTTGGATAGTTAATAGGGATTTCCATCCCTAAATAATGGAAAATTTGAACCGAACAACCCTCGATTCCATCTATGAATGTGCATATCACGGAAGTCTGAGTGCTATGTGGAGAACATGGAAAAATGAAAGTGCAATGTTCAGCCAGCCAGCCCGAGAGCCCCCGATCAAAAAAAGTGGCTAAATATGGAATTAATACGGTATTGCTATGGAATAATAAAAATGCAATGTTCAGCGAAGCAGCCCGCAAGTCCTCCTATCAATTTGTATATCGCGGAAGTCTGGGTGGTATTTGTAGGACACAGAACAATAGAGACTTTATTTTCATCCCGCCAGGTTGCGAACCCACGATCCAAAAAGTGCCTAAGTATGGAATGAGGGATCCGCATATGCTCTGTAAAATCTCATGCCCATACTTTATAGAGAGACTCATGTCCACAAGTCCACCTGTCAATTTGTATATCGCGAAAGTCTAGGTGCTATTTATAGGACACAGAACAATAGATACTCAATTTTCAGCCCGCCAGGCCGCAAACCCGCGATCCAAAAAGTGCCCAAGTATGGAATGAGGGATCCATATATGTTCTAGAACAATAAAAATGCAATGTTCAACCAAGTAGCCCGTAGGTCCTCCTGCCAATTTGTATATCGTGGAAGTCTATATGCTATTTGTAGGACACGAAACAATAGAGACTCTATTTTCAGCCTGCCAGGCCGCGAACCCGCGATCCAAAAAGTGCCTAAGTATGGAATGAGGGATCTGCATATGCTCTATAAAATATCAAGTCCATACTTTATATAGAGAATCATCTCTGCAAGTTCTCCTGTCAATTTGTATATCGCGGAAATGTAGGTGCTATTTGTAGGACACAGAACAATAGATAATCAATTTTCAGCCCGCCAGGTCACGAACCTGCGATCCAAAAAATGCCCAAGTATGGAATGAGGGATTCACATATGTTCTACAAAATCTCATGTCCATACTTTATAAAAGTACATGTTTACTATGTATTTCTCGTTTGTTGGAATACTTTTATATCACTCGGTCAACCAGATTGTACAAACTTTCTCGTCTAATTAAATTTTGCAATATTAATATTTAATAGTAATAATTTACCGCAGGTTCGCTTCTGAATTTGTATATCGTGGAATTGTGGGTGCTATTTGTAGAGCGCAGAAAAATAGAGGCCCAATTTTTTGCCCGCCAGCCCGAGAGCCCCTGATCCAAAAAACTGGCTAAATATGTAATTAATACGGAATTTCTATGCGACAATAAAAGTTCAACGTTCAACCAACCAACCCGCAAGTTGGCCTGTCTATTTGTATATTGCAAAAGTGTGGGTGCTATTTGTAGGACTCGGAACAATAGATGCTCAATTTTCAGCCCGCCATGCCGAGAACCCGTAATCGAAAAAGTGCCTAAGTATGGAATGAGGGATCCGCATATGCTCTATAAAATCTCATGTCCATACTTTATAAAAGTACATGTTTACTATGTATTATTTGTTTGTCGCAAAACTTTTAAATAACTCGCCCAACCATATTGTACAAACTTTCTCGTCTAATAAAATTATGCAAGATCAATATGTAATATTAATAATTTAGTATTGAAAATAATGTTTTTAGATATGTTAGATAGTTGATAGCAATTGCCATCCCTAAACAATGGCAATCTTGAACCCACCAGCCCTCGATTCCATCTGTCAATCTGTATATCGTGGAACTCCGAGTGTTATTTGGAGCACACAGAAAAACGAAAGTGCAATGTTGAGCTAACCAACCTGCAGGTCCGCTTGTCAATTTACAAATTTCGTGACATACAAATTGACGACCGATATCTGTCAGTGAGATGCAATATGACCATCGACCCTTCACGTCTGCTGGGTATATCTTCTGCCATTTTTATTTTGTAACCCATCCGACCACTTTCCATACTTTGCTATTTCTTGGAATCGGTTTCGCCATCACTGTTGCCTTCATGCTTGTTTCCAGATATGCAATAATTAAGCTTTAATGCTAGTAGCCATCCTGCAGGAACCGTTAAGATTGTCATTAATGTCCAGAAATCCAAAGAAGATTTGTCATTACTACAAATTAAACTAAGATTTGCGCACAAGTATGTTATCCTTTCCAAGTATTCATTTGAAAGGCAATGCAATCTTTTTTTTTTGTGCACGGACGGGTTGGTCCTTCTAAGAAATTTGTAATTCTTAATCTCTTTTCACTGCCACCACCACCTTCGCACTTTTTTATAATTGTGCAATTAGTGAGCTGTCATGATGACATCTCATTCTGCATGAACCCTGGAAACTTTCATTGATCAATGAAAGGCTCGAGGAGATATTCCATTGATACACATTAAACCATAATTTGCGGAGGGTTATATTATCCCTCCCCGATTTTCATTTTAAACATCGTCTTGAGCAAACAAAAATTCTTAATAATTTCTGGCAGCAGTTCTCTCCACACACAGTAAACACATTGGGGCATAATGGCCAGAGGTTCCACTATTCTAGGGCATATTCTTACTATTCATCTCCCTCGACCCAGGAACAAACAAGGAGATGGTCCCTTGGTACACCAAGAGATATATTTCAAGCCAAAAAATTCGATGGCAACCCTGGCTGCTCAGAGAACCTGCCCACTTGCATTGATGGTTGTCGCAGAAGTTGATGCCATGAATTTCGAGCCAGAAGAAGATGATCTGATGGACTATGATATGACAATGGATGATGCAATGCAGAGAATCTTCCCACTCCTGCTCCCAAATTGAAATCAACCATAATGAACGGAACTTCCCGGCTAGGTGATGTCGGTGATGACAACACCAAAAGGAGTTTCAGAAAAGAAACCGACGGTGAATGCAACAACCACTTTGCAGCACGAAAGTAGGAATTCTAGAGTTCCAAATTAGTTCGTTCTAGGTGGAAGAGTTTCATTGTAAAGCAGTGATATGTTGATGCTCCCAGATATATATTTCAAGCCAAAAAATTATTGATTAACATCTTCAGGAATCAGGTCCAAAAATTTCGTTGCTGCATGGCATTTTCCTGCTAGTCATCTCCTTCTGCCCAAAATGGACTAATTTGGGCCTCTGGAATTGCACGTGCAAGCTGTGCTATTGAATTTTTTTGGACTATGCGGAGGTGGTTTCAGCTCAGGGCTATTCCACTTGCCCTACAACCATTTTTGTCTTCTTCCTTAGGGGAAGCTTGTGAAAAATATCAATTTCAGCAGAGGATGATTCATTGAGGAGAAAACTGCAAAGATCTTGCATACTGAGGATCCCGTGCCTGTGTTTGTCGTAGATACCTTCAATTTTTTGGCCTGAAGAACTGGGTCCAATTTCTAAGGATAGATGTACAATACTCGGTGTTCTTCTTATTTTTTTAAATGCATTTGCTATTAAAAAATATTTTCCTTCGACTCTTCGTTGCTGCCTCTTTTCTGGGTTTAACACATGTTCTAATTGGGATGGTTCGGTGCTCTTGTACTTATTCGATATTGTGTTTACTTAGCTTATCTTTATAAGATGGAACATCTAACAATTATATGTCAATGTATTGTGTGAATCCACCAGCTTTTTATGCAAACCAAAAATGGATTACATAATTTCAAACCAACGTTCAATTCTATTCGTAATCTAGATAGAACATAGAAATACCAATGTACAATATCGCAACAAAATCATTATTCTTGTTTCTAGACATGCAATTATTAAGTTTTAATGCTAACAATCCATAATGCAAGAAGTTTAATACTTGAGTTAATATGTTGCACTCATGGAAGAGTGTATCAAGAACGCAGTTACACTCACACGTTCCAATAAAATCTAATCTTCAACAAAGCATTTGCTGACAATTAGTAGAAAATGAAGTTTAGTAGTTGAGTTAATATGTTACAGTCATGGAAGAATGTATCAAGAACATAGTCACACGCACACGTTGCAATAAAATCTAATCTTCAACAATGCATTTGCTAACAATTAGTAGAACATCATGGTTTTGCAACAATGGGGCTTCTTTGAAACCAATTCGCGCTTACGAAAACTACCTTTTGCCTTTCTATTTTCCCACTCTTTTATTCCCTCTAGTTTCTCTTCCTGGGTACGTAATCATTTTTCTCCCGAAAATGTCTTGCTCCATAGCTTCGCGGATTCACGCGTTTCCAGCGACCGCTTCCCCTTTCTTTAAATTGACCCTCTATTGTTCCATGTCCCACAACTGGCACCAAGAGTTCCGTGATATACAAATTGACAGAGTGACTTGCGTGCTGGTCAGGTCAAAATTACTCAGCGCGTGGGCAGTCTTGCAGGTTCACAGCTGCACTCATTCTCTTTTATCGCGACACCGACTGAACGCTTCCCCATTCCATACTCTTAAACTTCTCCAACTGCGAATTCCTGCTAGGCAGTCTCTACATTGGACTTTTGTTGTTCCATGGCCTGCGAACATTACCATTACTTTCGCGATATACAAATTTGCAACCGTTCTTAGATCATACCCTCTTTCGTATTACGGTCCACCTATCATGCCCTCTTCCGTGGTGCACATTTTTTCACTAAAAACTTCTGAGAAATACAATTTAACCGTCGGGTCCTCGCATATTTAGTGGAACTATTGTCACCCCATTTTGAAGCCCATCTGTCCGCTTTCCATACTTCTCCATTTGTTCAAATTCCTTTGGTGGATCGTCGGTTTGGCGGGCTAAAGAAATATTCAGTTCCTAGTCATTGTTTCCTGTGCCCACGCCCCTTTGCAATTATCAGTTGGCAATTATATATAAGATCTTATTGCTACACATGCAATTAACAATTTCCCTATTCCATGCTTATCCACTTTGTCGGAATTCCACAAATATACAAACCGGCTGCTGAACTGCCCCATCGTGATCTTTTCCATTTTACACATTTTGCACTCAGAAATTCTGAAACATGAAATTTGATCGTGCAACACTCAACTGTCATGACTATTCCTGTAACCCTTTTTTGAATTCCGTCCGACCGCTTTTCGGAGCTTGCCATTCTTTCCTTGCTCTCCGTCGTCTATGTCACCTTCGCGCTTGTCTATAACAAAAGAAAATAAAAAGTTATATATATATATATATATATATATATATATATATATATATATATATATATTGTTTCTAAATATGGAATTACTAGCATTTAATTCTCACAGGTCATTATATAGAAACCGTATAGATTGTCATTGATGGGCGAAAGGCTCTAGGACATCTCGTATTGATGTGCATTAATCCAAAAATTGCAGGGGGATTATATTATCCCTTCCGAGTGTTGATTTCAAAATCACGAAATCCCATTCACATGGCGTGGGCTTCGCACATTCACGAAACCTCCATTCCTTAATTGCTCTTCTCCGTACCTGCCACCTTCACATTTCTAAATATGCAATAAATAAACTTTACTGCTAACAATTCATCATGCACCACCAATACAAATTTTCATTAATCAGAGAAAGGCTCAAGGAGTTTTCCCATTCATAAGCATTTAACCAAGATTTACCGAAAAGTTAAATTATTAGCTCTAACTGTTCATTTAAACCATCATCTGCAGCAAAGAAACCTTCTCATAAACATATGGCATCAGTTTGATAGCAGTTTTGTGGAGATACAGTGAACATCTTCGGGCGCAAGGACCAGAACTTCCATTGGTCCAGGGAATTTTCTTATTACTCAACCTCTGTCGCAGAGAACCAAGTAATTTGGACCTCAGAGATTTCTCATGCAGGTTGTGTCCTTGAGGTTTTTGACTGTAAGGACCTGGTCTCTTGGTGCGTCGATAAATTTATTGCATAGAAAAGAATTATTCCATTGCAGGACCGTTGTTCTGTTTCTTTGTCACCTTAGGTCTTCCGCCAGATGCTGAAATTGTCGGAGCCAACATTGACGTTCAGAGGAGAAGATTGCAAACAATTCCAAGAAAATCATAATAACAAACTGGACCTCTTGCCCCTTTTTCTGGAAAACCCGAATCTAGTTCCTGAAGATATTACAAGCATGCAGGTTAGTTCATTTAGAAATCCATTTCACGAAATTGCCTGGTTGTTTACAAGAATAACGGGACATGAGTCCACAACTACTGTTTCCC